>LR140188.1:0-18752 GCA_900659605.1 Tisbe holothuriae | reverse complement strand
CCTCTCTTACTTAAAGACTCACTAACTTCTTCACTCAGCCGCGTCTTGAATGTGATGAGTGACTCAGGTGACTCAGTCTGGTCACGCCGTTTGGACTTCCCCCTATCGGTGATTGTGTGAACTGCATTTTGAGCTGTTAGGTCGTATGAAACAAAGGATTAATGTCTACAATCTCCTCAGAGAAACTTTTCTCTCAAAGAGAATGACTAATCAGCAATGTCAGCAGAATGATATCCGCTCTTTTTTGCTTCCATCTGGTTGGGACTCACTCAGATGGTTGTTGGTTCAAACTCCTTCTTATAGAAAGCGGTTTTCTGAACTGCATAACATCCCGCATGATGTGTCTCAAAAGCAACAAGGTCGAATGCATTCAAGCAAAGACCTGCTACTCACTAAAATTCAGCCTACACATATGTCTAAGGCTCAAGTCCTTGAAGGCCAACTGAGTTGTGCATCAAGCGGAGTTATGAGGAGAATTATAAGTAGTAATAGGATTGTTTATGAGAGTACAATACGAAATGAAAAACTTCCACAGAAATGAAGACCATTTGGGAAATCTTGATAGTTCTTTTGTGTTCTCTTCTTCCCTCGATCCCGCCAGTGGCATATTGAGAATGTCCTTGCGATTGGATCGTGCTCTGAATGGGAAAAGGAAAGAAGAAAAGGACTCTGTCGAGCATGCACAACAGAACAATAGCAATAATAATAGACAGGACCACAGAGCTGGAAGAGAGCCATGGCAGGTCTGTGGATGGCTGATGCATGCTGTGACTTTGATTGGTGCCATTTTAAAATTACCACGTGAGGGACTCTGATATACCACATGCTGATTAGCAATTACAGTGTTCCTTTAAGTAGAAAAAGGGCCTTAACATTATTGTGTGTTCAACTTTTATTATATTATAACATCATGAAAAGTGCACAAGGTCATTCTTCCTATTGGAAGACACGCTCTATATATGCACAGTCACTCTCGCCTGCTCCCCTCGGCTCTAAAGCTGTCTTCAGTAACTACGTCATCATCTTTGATTAGGATTGGTGCCGCACATGATGAAAGGAAAACAGAAAAAAGGAGAGCAGGGCTAACACTTCCATGAAGGTTTTTGTATGAAACATAAATCTGTGATTACTAGTTGGCAAATATTGTGGCAACGCTAGTGAGTGCCTCGCCCGTACTCGTATGTATATTGACACAAAAGCTCATTTTTGCTCTGCATACACATTGCACCAAGGGAGTGAGAGCGATTCTAATGCCTACTATGGCTTCTTATAACTCTGTTTACGCCCCGGCGGTTTTTATTACCGAGAATAACCACAATACACAAACACCAAGCCAAATCGGGTTAAGAAGGGAGGGAGGGCTGCCAAATAGGGTTAAAGAGTGAGTGCCTTTCAATCGATGTGTGGCTGCCAAGAATGTTGATGCAATGGGACTTAACCTGCAACAACGACGACGACAATAGTGTGCATAAAATGAGGTCTGAAGCTCCCATTTAATGCATTAATGTCTGGCAGTCGAAAGCCAGAATTAGAAGTAAAGGAGTTTATCCATCAATGTCATGGACGTTACTCGACTACATCAGCAGGAATCTAGGACGATGCTAGAGTGGTTTGGGGAGGGAAGAAGAACTACTCACAGTGAATCACATACATGCAGCTCATATCGTCTGTAAGCATATAAAGCCTTTCTAGTTCTATCTGACCACACTTGACTAATTTGGCTGCTGAGATCTCTTCTCTTTATATTAAGCAAATCTGCTGGCGGGATGTGATCCATCACTGGGAATCGTGTAGAGACGAGCTGCTGGAGAAGGAGGAGGATTAAGATTAAGAGATGGGATCAGATGCATTTGTTGCTGTTATTTGTTGGAAGTCTATCTTCATCAAGAGTCTAGGCTTACTTATGCAACTACACATATACATTAATTATCTGTGCCTATTTAGCTGATCTGTAAAAAAGTAACTTATAGATTTAATAGTTGTAGTTTAGTTCAGCCGGCCATTTCAACTTTTTGATGCCCAATAGAAATGTCAATCATTATTTTTCCGAAGAGAAACTTTGTCTTGATGTTTCTCTTTTAGACCTTAATTGTATACTTTTACTAGCTTATTTATGTACTTATTTTAAGCTTCATAGGATGACAAATCGACATGCATAATTTAACTATCAGAAAACTATTTCCTGAATAGTTTCTTGACTATGAATATGTTTCGTCATTGTTATTGAATGTAAAATAGCTGTGTAGCAGGTAGTACTACTTCTGCTTTCGTACAAGATGGAGATGTAGTGTCAATTAGATTATCTTTTTCTCTTCTTCCGTTAGTTGTTGTTCGAGCGATCACTGCCTACGTATAATGTAAAAATAGCAGCATCGATTATGGTACGCGTCCTCTGCAAGAGAGACTGTTCCTCAAATGAAAATAAATGCGAGCACAGCTATCCTCCTAATGTTCTCGAAAGGTCAAATCAATCTGAGGAGGGAACAAAAAAGAGTTATATGTTGGGACAGAAGACACAATTACGGTAAAAGCTTAAATGTACGTACATAGAGATGAAGGTCCTTTTTAACGCTTATACACGTTTGACAAAAATAATATTGTTCTTCATCATAAAGGGGGTGGTTTTTGATATGGTATGTAGATGCAAAGAGACAAAGGCATAAATAAATAATACACAAATAAATATCGATAAAATAGTCCTTTAGTTTCTATCTTTCGAATATTAAGACACGAGCTGGCGAAATTAGCTTCATCTGATGGCCTTTTAAAATAGTTTCCTCACGGACAGAGGCCTTTGTCTCAATATAAGAAAAGAAAAAAGTTTTTGCAAGAGTTCATGAAAAGATTTTGGCAGCCTTGGTACAACAAAGCCCCTTCTTCTCTATTGGATGCACCGATACACTGTCCGACATACTTAAAGTTGTTCCAAATCTCAATTTTAGAACCGTACGCCTTCCTAGGTTGGCAATTTAAAATTCTGCAGCTTAGGACTTTTTCCCCACACACATAAACCATATCTATTTATATCCCAGCGGCGATATAAAAAGTGGCTTTCTTCTCCCCGACTACGGAACCATGAACTGAGGTTATTGGACCAGAGACACTGCGCTGCTTTATTCACCGGGAGAAATAAATCATACGAGGCTATCTGCACAAAAAGAGCGTACTATAAATAATCTTCTTCTAATGGCCGGTCCAAGCAAGAGTGCTTTGGAACGTGCGAATGCGACCCAATTTGAACGTCGACCATTCTTCCCACTTTTCTCCGGAAGTGTCGCCGAGAATCCAGGTAAACATTAGTCATCTTCAAAAATGCGTCTCCACTCACGGCCACCCGATTGGAACTGATTGAGCGGTGATCTTAGGATTCTAGTCGGGGCCTCTCTCTGTCAGGCATTAGATCGAAGCTTTTGGGGTCTAATGGTCCTTTTTGCTTTCGTGGCCTGGCGGGTGGGAGGGAAGTCTGAGCTACTACGATTAGTAAAACAGTAATGGTGACGAGAGACGGATTGCTGAACTCGAGTTAACTTTTTACAATAGACCATTTGACCCAGCTCTCATCTCAGAAATCGTACTCAGCTGACGGACAACAGAATGAGAATGAAAATGCTGCCCTTAGAGAAAGAAGACACAGTAGTAGCATAATGATGATGGTTATGAATGATGCCGTGAGGCCAAGAGATTCAGGGATGCTACTGCACTGTTAGTTAGTATTGTGTTTACAATAATGTGTAGAAGTTTCAAAAGAGTAAGTTTGTCCAAGTTGGCATCCCTTCCCTTGTTACACAGTAATGGGGAAGCCTCTCACGGTTTGACATTGTGCTAAAAAGGGGGCGTGGCCGAGGCGGAGGCCTGGGCCGCACTCGAGTACCATTATGATTAGGGGCTCTTAAAAGTGCTTTTAAGCTTTATAAGCAGCTTGTACATCCTTTGTCCTGAAAAAGGAAGGAAGGGAACCATTAAAATGAGGCTTACATAGTCTACACAACTAATTTAACTGCCGTAGTTACTATTTGTGTGGTAAAGTGTTAATTAAATATGTTACTTGTGTGTATAAAAGGCTATTAAAAGCTCTTTCCGAGTCGTTTGTATTATAAATCCTCCAACTCCCAAAGTTTTCCTTCCTCTTCCTGTAGAACTGCCATACTCTTACAAGAGAAACAAACGGCCTTTCTTATTTTAAACAAAAGTTACCACCACCACTACTATAACCAGCCTCTTTTTGGAGCTCCAGGAACACACACACACAGTTATAGCACAACAAGCTGACAGAGGAAAAGTGTAGAACAGGCTCTAAATTTTACCCAGAGACTGATGGTCGGGAAGAAGAAACTTGCTTCTTTTCCACCTCAATTTTGCTCTCTGCCAAAAGCTGCAGGGAAAACAGAGATGGAAAGTTGGAGAAAATGCTACAAAATATTACAAACGTGAAAATGAGAGAGGAAGATCTCAACAGAGACCTTGTTGTTATATTATTACATTCATGGTTATTTAAAAGATGAATATGCTTTGTGTTTCTCTGTGTTTATAGTAAGGCTACAACGAAAAGAGCATTTAATCCCAAAGATCTGACAAACACTTTTTCCTCCTTTCTTTTCAAGGCCTTTCTTTGATCCTTTCTTTTGTTTACTCTTCTCTTGTTTTCATGGGCTTCTTATCTAGTCTTTGCGAGGTCTTGGAAAATAGTTACTGTCATTATTATTATTATTACTCAAAGAGGACGGTTTCTAATTAAAACCCGGGCTATTATTTATTCTGTCAGATTGCCTACAAAGACATTCTATTTATAGACTCTTTGATCATTTATTGTGAAACAGATCCGCGCAATACCGGTACTATTTAATGAATATTAATCTGTATCTTGAGCCCCGTTCAAAATTAGAAATACATTGTTCGGCATGTTTTGACTTTGATGGCGACTCCGTATGTTGCCATATCTCTTTGAAAGGAGTTCATTTTCCTTTGTGTACGAATGCCTTGTAAAATCTTTTCTACGCTCTTCTATACCAAGTCAACAACTACAAAGGGACTCCTTCAGCCTTCCACATAGGTATCAACGGTATAAAGAAGGGAAGAGAGAACAATAACATATTCTTTATGATTTTGAACATGCAGATGCAATATATTATTAAAGATATTGAATACAGTTCTCTATCTCTTGATTTAAATAATCAAATACATTTGAGCACATTCTAGGCCTTTTGGAAGCTTTCAATAGATCTAATTACATATTCTTTACTTTTAAAACATAAATACATCATAGCAACACTTGCAAAAGGAAACACAACAGCAGCGATAAAGGCGCAAAAAGCATTCCAATTTTATCGGAAAAGAAAGGTCGACACTTTTGGAACAGTCCTCGCAAAAAAACACGAAAAGTAACATTGGAAAACTGTCAATATAATGCTAAAAGCAGGCAAACCTGATGGTTCTCAGCTACCGATAGTTTTATTCAATAGAATGTAGTATAGTACCTACTTATGTGTAAACAAAGAATCATTAAATAATATTTGTATATTTGCAACAAAATCTATTTCAGTTTATACAACAAAGAGAACAAAGGCAATCTCGACGGGGGCATTTGAAAATATCCCCTTTTTATCTCTTAAAACTTTTGAAGAGCTTCTTCTCGGTTTAGAGTCCATTTTCCTCGCCGGATCGTTGAGCCGATCGAAAATCGCAGAGTGTGCCAAAATTGAATTGATAGTCTTTGCAGTTTTACGTGAAATCAGAGTATGTGGCTAAAACGGAGTCAGAGATAAGTGGCGACCTTGAGTTTTTACTGGATGCAGAGGTAGCATATTAGATGATTCTTCAACTCTATTGAGTATATGGTAACTATGACTGCCGTCAATAGAAGTGCAATGGGAATAACACTTTGCAAAGAAAATACTTTTAGGGAGAAGAAAAGCTTAAAACCGGCAGCCAGGTTCATAATTACGGCTCATGCAATATTATTATACAGAGCAGTTATGTAATAAAATATATAGTTTATTAACCGAGTATTATAATAATAGTCCAGCTGAGGTACACAATGACATCTTTAAGAACATTATAATGAAATGTTTTGTCAGCCCTGAATATTTCATTTCCCTTGGTCTGTGACTGCCAGCTAGCTTGATTATAATAGAGGATTCACCAGGAGGATAAGGACAAAGAGAGGGGGAAAAGTCTCCCTGATGCACTTTCTTCTCTCTTGATTACAAAGGATTTCGCCAAGGATATTTATTGAGATTATATTTTGGTCTGCAGGGATGACCTGCAAGGATTTCAATATTAAATAGTTCATATGACATACTCCCATAAAATATACATACATATATTAGAGAGGTCTATTTTAGATAATACAACAACGAGTTCAAATCTGTCAAAGAAACCAAAAGGCATCCCTAAAGAAATAACTCCCTTTTTTGCTTCCTTTAAAACATCCAAATGAAAGAAAGAGAGAAAGGCCGAAAGCCCCTTTTTACTTTTATACCTTCTATCAATATCAGGGATGCCAAATATGTTACAAATCATTCAGCATTACAATCATTAAAATGAAAACAACTTATTCTTTTTTTCTTGGTGTCAACTGTGACGGTCAAACGACAACTTCAAAGATCAACATTTGTTTATTGCACTTGTCCTCTTCCTCCCTTGCGGCCTTGCTTTCCTCATCTCCGTTTTTGTCTCTTTTTCCATTCGTGCGTGCAATCGGCAACACAAGAACCGTTTTATTGCTCCCTTTTCCTCTCTCTCTCTCTCCCTCTCTCTCTCTTCTTTCTTCTTCTTCCCCTGACGCTCTTTCTCAAGCTGTAAAAACAACAACAACATTGAACACGAGTTTTGCATGCCAAAACCCAATCAAGGATTAAGGGGGACTCTGTGGAAGAAGGGAAAGGGAGGTTTCGTGGTGAGAGGGAGCATACACGGATTGGGGACAATTAATGGTTATATAGGTTCACTTCTTGTTTCAGTGTGTAGTGACTGAAGTACTGTTTTAACCTTTTCACATAATATTGGTCAGTGACCATGTATGGCAAATCGACATCAACTAGATTGCTCTTTTCAAAGGGAACGATTTTATGAAACTCATTTTAGTGTGTCCTATAATATGCAAAACCGGAGGTCCCATAGACTTGCATGAAACACCGCACAGATCCTTTCTGGAATAGAGTAGCAACCCTGCACACGACTTTCATTTTAATCTTCTATAATGACTGCCATTAACTAAAGTTTCCATATTATTTTTGGATGATTATAGGAAAACTTTCGAGTCTCTGTTGTCAATCAACTTTTTCCCAAGGATAGGACGATGACTTGCTTTTAGGTCATTATGCCTATCTTTATTAGCCAATACTGAGCCTACCTTCGATCATAACATGAATAGTTGCTGGCGTCATTTGCCGTAAACTATCCATCACCCTGTATGATGATATTATGCAATGAAAAGTTTTCTTATCTATAAATAGATACATCTATCCGCCCTCCTTGAAAAGGCTGCTTTTGCTGCATAGGAAATTGGGTCTTCTTTGCGGCTGGTATTATGATATTCCCTTTTCATCGAAAAGGCTTTTTATCCCTGTAAAGAAGGATGAAAGTTGTATTATACATCCTTATAAGTGAATAATAATATCCCCACTGCGTTTTCAATATGGTAGAACAGCGTTATTATGTATTAGGCACTCTTTCGCCTTATGCCCCTGAGGTCTTCCTATCGTTTCCTTATATATTGTATAATACAGGCGATCTTATTCATACCAACTTCTTCTTCACCTTGGTGCAATATGAAAGCTGAGAACAGATGCTGAGGAAGAAAAGCCGATAATACACGCGCTTTCACAACCTTTTGTGCCTCTGGTAATCGAACTGCAGTATAACAGTGGTTTACCTTATGTAGGGAAACAGTGAAAGTATGGGATATTACTTTCAATTTATTGTATGTACATACGCTATTCCAGTTAGCATCTACAGCAAAAAGCCGGGTTATCCAAAATATAAAATTTGCACCCGGTTTGAATTGACGTTTTTACGCTATAACGAATGCATATTACAAGTGTCATTAGTAACACGAGTACGAGCATATTTTTGATATATGTGAACAATGTTCTACATATATAACATCAATATTATTTAGTGTGTACTTCAAAGACCCCAACCTGGTATAAGGTCGAAATCAGACTCTTTTTACTGCAGTGAAACATAACTCTGCCGTTTTTTCTCTTAACGAGCATATTGCGCCATTATTACCATCAACATAAGACATTAATTATTACCAGCAGGTCAGAAAGGTCGTTAACTTATTGGAAATATTACCAGGGCTGACATTATGTTAATGATAATACACAAAGCGAAACTGTTAAAGAAAAATCGAAAAAAAACCTACCAGATATGATTTGAGAACAATACATAATATATTCTCTGTTAGACTGGCCAAGGACCTTTGAGCGTTGTAAACTCGTTTAATAAGATTTTGGGATGAACAATTTTGCACTTTGTAGGTGATTCAACTCATATGATGCTGAAGCACTGAGAGATATTGGAAAAAGTTCTCTAGGAAAATCAAGAAATATAAATGTACTTTTTTTCTCACACACTTCTTTTCACACATTTTTAACAATTTCTTTGTGTCCTTTCTTTCTTTGCCCGTTTTCCCGCTTGACAGTCGGAAGCGCCTTTTGACGGATCCTTTTGTGTGCAATTTTTTGCCACCTCCTCTTATCTCATATTGCTCTTGGCACACTTCATACACACACGTGTCCAAAGTGTATACAGATGGATGGGAATTGGACAAGAAAAGTGGGAATACTTGAAGACTTAAAACCGATGGGTTTGCTACAAACGTCTCCTAAACACATTGATGGATGCTATTTTTATTTGTGTCTTTGCAGCCTCGTCACTAAATTGATGTCTACAGGAACAAATGACCACTATACAGTAAATAACAGCCCAGAAATTGCTATATTGTCAACAGACATGGTAGATTAAGAGAAAAGAATCACTCCATCATGCCAATATGATATATGTCTTCTGCTTTTTAAGCTAAATCAATAAGAAACTTTTCCAAAAAATGGAAACTTTCAATCATGCGACCATTAAAGAAAGTCGAGTCTCCTCTCCCCTGAAACTTAAATAAGGAACGAAAGGCTCCTACAAATCAAGAAACTGTATTCTTAAGACATTATTTTGACGTTTTACCGAAGCAAATGAACAAAAGAATAATTACCTTGGAGATCAAGGCAACGGTCATTATTCCTTTTGTTTCTTCTTTTTCCTTAAAAACTATTACTTTTCCCCTTATTATCCCCCAGAGGAAGAAAGAAGTAAAAGAACGGTAGATGGTTACTGTAGTCATGCTAATGAGGGACAGAGTCTTATGTAATATTGTCAAGAGTACATTTAAAATAATGATTATAATTGGTATTATAGGAGAGCAAAGCTATGCATAAGAGTTACGAGTGTCTCGTTGTGTTCCGTACCACTTTGACCAATATTTGCTCACTCTCTTTGTTTTCTCTCCCTGTTAAGCCTTCTTTATTTGCCAAAGAGAGTAAATACAGATACAACACCGCCAATCATCATCATTCATGAATAAAGTACAAGTTATGATATGAAATTGAGCTCTGGAGGGGTTCCCATACCTTCAGTGTATAGCAGATAAGCTCATTTGACCTTAGAGCATGCAACCGATCTGTAGAAGACAAGGAAGTGGAATAACTCGATAATATCAAGGTTATCTGGACAAGATTATTGCTATGCTAGCTAAGAGAAACATTTATTGTTTCTATGGACTAGTGAATATTGTAGTACAATTCGTTTGTAGAGTGTACCAGGTGAAGTATTTTTGAAATATGGCAAATGTTTCAAAAGTTCATTTTTTTGGCTGAATGTCCTATTTGTTTGAAACTTTTATGGAAGGAAACTTTTTCACCATTTTAATTCCAGGATGGCCAGTTTATAGCGTCTATATAGCGCACCTAGTTTAGTAGAGATGCTATCGAATTCTAGCAATAATCTACCCGGATACAGACGTGGGTTGAGAGGCATTTCTGCGGTCAAGAACTTTTTATCGTGGATTCGGAGGAATGAAACGAGTCTTGAGGGGCTTCAGGAAGCAGGGAAACCGATCGGTAATAGAATTATGGTCAAGACGATAGGTGTACAAGGACCTCTGTTTTTTTATATGCTCTGATACCACTATTTGTACAAAGTGAACGCGCAATATGCAAGAAACTTTGCAACGCAACGTCTGAAGACTCCATGTGTATTGCAATTTATGTTCGGTTGCCTTCATGTACATCTCGGTTTGCGTATATCTCTTCTTCTTCTTTTGAGAGGTCCCCGGGGGATATCTATC
The DNA here is from genome assembly GCA_900659605.1 of Tisbe holothuriae. Taxonomy (NCBI): domain Eukaryota; kingdom Metazoa; phylum Arthropoda; class Copepoda; order Harpacticoida; family Tisbidae; genus Tisbe; species Tisbe holothuriae. The sequence continues at coordinate 8,413 of LR140188.1, read as the reverse complement.
GTACAAGACTCTATCATTTGTCCTTGCAGATAGATTAGAGTGGGATTCAGGGTCGATGTATCGGTTTAAAGCATACATTTGAGTTTGCCGACGTCGGTAACGGTTAAAAAGCCTTGATCGGCATCCCTATATTTATAGTTTTTCCTCCTCCTCCTGCAGTGCCTTGATAATATATTTTCGTTTAAAATTGGAATGCCGAAAGGGAAGCTGCTTGTTTCCCCGGGAGTGGTAATCCAATTTATGGGGGAACTTTTCAAGTGTTATTTTCAGTACATCATCTTCGGTATCATCTTGAAATATAACCGCAAATAGGCCTATAACGAGTTGAAAATATTGGAATATTTATTAACTGTCGCAGTGATATGAGTCCGTATACATATTAAATAAGTCTATGGATCCCTCTTTGTATATTCTCATCACATCTTCCATTGCCCGTCTGGTGCAATAAACGAAATATGCAAAATATGCTTCCTTCCTTCCTTCCTCATCTTGCCATTTGCCAGCGCTCGTTGTGTTTATATTAGACCATTCCATCATAACGTCAGTTTCCTCCGCTTGCTTATAATTGGATGCTGTAAATCTTGCATTACGGCTGGAATAAAACAAAGCGAATCCACATTTCATTCCGGCACCGATTCCATCCCCTGTTAAATATATATTAGCATGGGAGCCCAAATCCTGGTTCAATTTGCAAACTTGCGAGGGAAAGGAGGCCTTATGAATAATTTACCATCAGCCCTTTCTTTGGTCTTTGGCGAGGCCAGAGTGAGTGGCAAAAACAAGGGAAATAGAGAGACAGAAAAAAACTGCAGGATTGTATGAAGCTAAACTGCTAGAGAAGGTTTCACATCTGCTATAGAGTTAAGGATATTGTATCTCTTACTTACACTCCTTCTTAGTTCGCAATCTAAGCCTCTCGTGATTCTCTTCAACTGAAACCAGAGATTCTTTCTTGTTCAGGGCCAGAGGAAAGCAGCAGCAGGGACTTTAAAGGGAGATCTAGACTTGGTTGGACATTAATCTTGCATCGCTTGACTGCATAGAAACAACATGCGAGTGAAATAAGAAGAAGGAGGTTACGGATTAAAGGATTATTTATCATTTAGCTTCTTGTAAATTGTAATTGGCCACATTTCGGTTTACAGTAGATATCGTATTCTTCAAATGGAACGTAGTATTACAAAAGGTCTATCATGTCGTAACTGCATTTTATTGACCTTCTCTCTCTCTCTCTCTCCATCTCTCTTCCTCTCTTCTCCTTGAAAATCACAACTTGTTTGTACAAGAGCCTGGGCTATAAAATTTCCGCTTGAACGAACACGGCATAATGGAAATGGAAAGGACGTTTGTCTCTGTAAGTGTCACTTGTTTCTCGCTCCAAGGGAGGAGAAGAAGAAGAAGATGGAAATAAATCTGCCATGGACAATAATAATGCATGCTTGCAACTAGGGCTGCCATTTAATTTTATACGTACGATGTTGACAAATCTAACCATATAGGCTTGTGATGGTTCAAAACATCCCTTGTAATATTCATTGGAAACCCTTGTCAATGTTTTAAAACTCTGTTGTTGGTCTGTGTATCTTCTTTTTCTTGTTCTTCTCCAAGAGAAATCCATTATGCTCGAACTGCTGCCAGAACCACACCAAGGCTAAAAATAGAACAGGGCATAAAGTTTTATCTCAAAGACCGGATTCGGCTGTCTTCCTTCTTCTCCTTTCTCCATTTTATTTCTTTGCCCCGAGCAGGACAGAGAAAAACGAAGCAAGGATTTGTACAAGTGGCAGGAAAGGAAACCAATATTATACAAAAAACTTTAACTTACATAACATGATTATACCTGATTGATCACCCTTGTTCATCAGTTTCATATTTGTATAGTTGACCTAATAGCTATAATAAATAGAACTGTTATCCTTAACATCTTCCCATTTCCTTGTCCATTGAGGCCTCCTCTCCTCATGAGATTCGAAGCCAGGAAGGAAGTTTGTTTCTCCTGCTTCATTTCATCAGCAGCCCTTTTGAAGGCCGCTTTCTGTGTTTCTCCTCAGGCGGAGAAATGGAGGATATTTTAGAACATGAACAATATCATATAGTATGTAGTTATTAAAACACAACTGATTTAGAATTTGTACATTTCTTCTAGTGACAAGACAGTTTAAAGGTATTTTAGTGCTCATATATATTACTATACTGGAAGAAGTTGGCAACCCTGCTGTGAATGGACGATTAGAAGCTTTTCTTATCTTTAAGACTATTTGACGGGCTTCTGAGAAGAGAAAGTAAAAGACGATCGATCTATATTTACACGGTAGACATTTGAATCATAGCTTAAAATGCAAACGTTTTGATAGATATATAATATATAATATATATAATATAGATTGAATTCACCCGCCTTGATATAATGTAAGTGTCATACGATTACTTCAGTTTTCTTTTTTAAGTGCATAGTCTTAATTCTCTGGCCAGCTGGATCATTCCGTAATGAGAAACTGAGGCTATAAAAATGCAACGCTGCAATTGCCATTTCTGGGCTAAATCCCGTTTCGTAAATCCTCAATGGCCTTTGAAAACTTATGGGGTCTTAAAGGCCTTTGCTAAAGTGTCCATAAGCAAAGTTACATATATTTCATATAAGTATAAAATAGGAAAGTTTATAATATGTCGTATATCTCTGATGAAATTATAAGTTTTATATGTATGCAATATTACGTATATGCTAAACCTTTGCACGTAAAAGAAGAGCCCATGGCTATGGGCTTTAATGTCACTTGCAAGACTAGCCGGCCTTCAATAGGGAAAGAGGCCATTAAAGACCTTTATTCTCAATACAAGACCCCAAACTGCTTTCTCCAACATTTATAAAGCACGGAGCGAAAATGATGCTAACTTTGGTGGTTATAGCCAGGGATGCTACATTAAGGCTTCTAAGTATACAAAGCGCTTATCATGAAACTACTCTACTTAATGCACAGTATGCTGGCATGAAATGGTCTCTTTCCAAAAGTTTACTTGAGCAAAGTGCTTCTGGGAAACTTTTTCATAAACTTTTCCCCCGTGTTTCTGGCATCCCTGTCAAGTTGTATTAAGGGAAGAAAAATGGGCTGGGCTCAATTTTCTTCGCCAAAAACTTTTGCTGTTTCTCTTTTAAAGCGGTAATCGCTACAAGGCACACTGCTTGTACATAAACTTTGCAGTTTCGTGTAAGATGTTCATCGGGACCTAATTTAATCAGATGTGGTTTTGTGGAGGAAAGTTCGTTGTACGTCATCCTGCTTTATGACATTTATTATTCCCTCTGCGGAAAATAAAAGCCGGATCTGCCACGTTTCCGCCATTTAAACGTCCTCGGTGACATTTTTTATTCTCTGGACACCAAAGGGACACAACTTTTTTGCTTGCCGGAGGCTCTTTTGGGGAAAAGTGGAAAGAGAGAGAGAGGCTGTTTGATGTTGGGAAGTTGAGGAAAATGGGGTGGTGCAGTATTTATATTCAGGACGTCTTTTTCCAGTACTTTCTTGAGATAAGTACAAACGGAATGCCTAAAAAGTATGAAACATGCCTCTGTATTCTCTATGACACGTTTCAACATGTTCCATCTCTCTTTTATTCCAGGAGCGTTTGGTTCATTCCATGTCGAGAGATGATATTGAGAAGGCGGAATCTCCAGCAGACGAGGTTGGGAATAAAATATGCTTAAAAGACAAACGAAATCTATTTATATGTCTATTGCAGTGCGTGGTCTGCTGCCAGGCCCGCGCCGTCATGCAAGTGGCCCCGTGCGGCCACCAGTGCCAATGCCGCCTCTGCTTCGTCCAGAACATCCAGGACGCCGTCGCCCACCGCGACCTCCCCCTGCGCTGCCTCATCTGCAACGCCAAGATCCTCCGCGTCAAGAACAACTCGCGGCACGGCACCGGCGTCGACCACCCGGTGCACGTGCACGGAACCACACCCGGCAGGTTCGTCGGCGACCAGCCCGTGCACGCCGGCAAGTTTGTCAAGTCTGTCAGCGGCTACAGCATCAGCAACAACAACAATAACAACAACAACAGCATGCGGCCGTCGGCGTCGAATTACTCCATGAGCTCGGGTGTGTCGAGTATGAGCACGTCGAGTTATGGCTCGGGCAGGTCGGTCAAGTCGACGGGGTCTGTGCAGTCGAATGCGTCAGTCCGGTCCGGTGCGAGCGCCTCGGGAACGTCGTGGTTTAGCATCGGGTCGTTGTCAAACTTCCAGGGTGGGAAGATTATCGATTCGAACGCGTTCAGCAAACCGCCTAGGGTGAGTCTCTTATCTGGTAAATGGGACATTTCCCCCATTAGGATATGAAAATTAAGGGCATTACTCTGTAGGGGGAATACGAGATACTCTCTAACTCAAGGATAACGAAGATGAAGAGAAAGAGCTTTCGGAAATCTAGTCCATTTCCGGGGACAAAAAGATAAATGCACATTTTGAGGAACAGTCTACTATTAACTGTATTTAGAGAATGCTTGGACCTCTTCTTTAAAGACATTTTAGTTTTGTACGTAGGGAAGCAAGCTGTGTGATCACGTTTTGTTCACGAGAGGAGTTTAGATCTGCTAATCCTCCAAAGCGAGTTCGATATGGAAATGAGCACACAGGAAAGGAACAAAGACGAAGAAAAGGATTAGAAGCAGGGTTGCCAATTTGAAATTATAGAATATGGGCAAATTGTAGCATCAAGTAGCCATGATGGTATACATTATGGTAACCCTGACTTAAAATCCGAAGGAGGTGCAATAAATTACAGCAAGTGTGAATGGGGAAAAGGAACATTTTTGGGTTATCTGAGTACATCCTTGAGGGGATTTTTGCTCTTTCTCTTCTTACACTGAATGGATGGCATCATTCTAAAATTTGAATGGGCCCATCATTCTACTTTATGATTCAGTTGGAACACATTATCACTTTGTACGAGCACTAAATCAAACTCTCACAATCATTATTGTGACATGAAATGACGACAATGGCAAAGAGTTATGCTCAAATGGTGCATTTTCAGGCCCACTCCCTTTCCTCTTCTGGCAAGAGCCGCCCCCGCCCCCCTCGCGTCACCCTCCCCTCCTCCAACTCGAGCGGCTCCATCCGCTCCTGGGCCAACGCCGGGGACCCCACACCACCAAACTCAGCCAAGTCCAACGGCTCCTTCACCATCGCCAGCCCAACAGGGGCAGGATTCACTCAGCAGAAGCTCAGCCAAACTGAGATCAAAAGCCAGCCGCTGCCACAGATACAGACACCGAAGACACCTCCGAGTAGTAGTAATACGACAGGCAATGGGGGCATATCAGGGTCACAGTCCTACTACGGGCTGCCTTCGCCAAACTCTATCGACAGCAGGTACTTATTCATTATACACGTTTATTAGATGTCCTTCTAATGGCAACCCTTCTAGGATTCGTGCCATCCAAGGCTACATCCGTGTACCAATGACCGATGCTGAAGACTCAGACTCCTGCAACAACAGCCCTGTGAAGGCCTCTAATAGCAGTAGTACTAGCACTGGCAACAGGCCTCGGCCTCAGATGCGTCGCTCCAGCTCGGAGGGAAGCTGCAGTCTGACCACAAGTGCGAACAATGGCGACGATGCCCAGGCGGCTCTCCAGAAGCAGCAAGGGATTATTAGAAGGTGAGGCAGCTCTGAAAGACATTTTTAAATGTTGCAGCAAACGTCACAGCTGAGAAAGAAAGTTGTCATTTAATATAAGATAATTAAAATGGTTTTTGTTTATGTTCCTATGAGTTAATGGAACATGCTCTTTTCTTTCAGACTGAGTGTGAACGACAAGCACCGCTCCCGGTTCCACAACAAGTCGCCCGACCTGCTGATGGCTGAGACCACGTTCACCATGACGACCATCGAAGAGGAGAACGAGGTTTCGCTCAGCCTCAAAAGTCTCGCCTCAGTGGCATCAAACTCAAAGCAGCAACAGCAAGAAGGCCGGGACAAGAGCTGAACATTGATTGATTAAGTTGTTTTTAGAATTGTGCTTCACCCCCAAACAACCTTTTTTGAGATTATAATGATATTTAAACAGAAGATAGCAATCCTGACTCGACGATAGGTCTGTGATGGGCATATAAGGGATGGAGTTTTAATAAGCATAAGCAATCAGGCTGGGCAGTTATGAAGATAATAACTAAATGTATACACTCTGAACAATATTCTATGAGAAGAAACCACTGCAATATGTAATATGTTTATAATTGAAAGAGAGATGAGAGCATGATGTTATGAGAACTATTTGGCCAATGCTCCTGTCTCTTCAATGCAAAGTTGAAGACATTTCGAGATGCTGGCCATGCTATTTTGACTTTTACTTTTATTTCCACCCCCATGAGCGCACATCAATAGAGTTATATTGTTAGTCATAGCTGCACTGTGTTTTAATAAGATATTGTTGTTGTTACCACCTTTATGAACGGCTTAATAAAAATATTTAACATACATTAATGCTTGTCTGTTATTGAACATTGTACTTTGTTGCCATATGAAGTCATTCTCCATGTACTTATTTAAAAAATAGGCAAAGAAATAGGTAATGTACTAAATTGATCAATTTAGCCTATTTTTAAAGAATATTTTGGCAATAGCTATAGGTTTTGTAACTTGCTATACAGTACAATCAATTATCTATAAACCTTTGGGAGTCTGCCAGAAATATGAAGCATGTAATACAATAATTATGGCAATTTATTGAAATTTGAACAGGCCTACATGAATAATGGAACAATTATCTATATTATGAATTTGCCCTTTTACGCAAATTTCTAGCTAGTTATAACAGGCAATTTAATCGAACCGTAACGCCTAGTACACTCGATCAACTTCAGTCGATCATGAAAGACGCAACCAAGAAGGTTTTGAAGGGCTTGGGCGTGACTGTCGCCTCCGTCGGCGTCATCGCCATCACCATTGTCATCATTGTTGTGGCAACTGCCAGCAAGGAGGAAGAAAGTAAGACCGGCCGGTCATTGAATCGTCATTTGTACGTTTTTAGGATGAAAGCGGAAATGATGGATGTTCCCGAAAGGGTAGTACTGTGGAGCGAAAGCCGTTAACCAACACAACGACCGGAATCGATCCAGTGCATATAAAATAGTAGGCCACATATGGAATTGGAATTATGTATATATATATTTTTTTTAATTGTGAAGATTTATGCAAGTTTACCATATCCATGAAATGTAGGACAGTGGAAAATTTGGCCATTACATGCACATAGCTGCAAGGGCAATACAATGCCCTTTATCAATCCTCTAATTTATGTGTTTTACTCTCTTCTTCACCACTCCTTTGCTCAACAGCCTCCTATGGCACTTGGTCCGAGTGGTTCCCATGGAGTGACGCGGTGTGCTACTCCGTCCCGTGCGGCACCGCAGCCAACATCTCCAGGTCGCGCATCTGCAAGGACGAAAACGCAAACTGGCCAAAGTGCGACGAGACCAAGATGGGAAACATGGACACAAAGCCATGTCCAGTCAACGAAATGTGCGGTCAGCAGAAAACGACGACACGTGAGAAAGAAATGTTGCAAAGTAATGAAGGCTTTCAATAGTGCTCATTTCAGATTTGTCTAAGAAGACATCGACTGTGGGTGTACCCGTTGGTACTACTGCATATGAAACCACAGTGGATACAACAACAACTACTACCACAACAACTACTACAAAGGTAATTAGTATTAAAATACTCTAGATACATATTTTAATTAGTATAGTATAGTGGTTCAGAATAGCATTTTTTCCTATCGTGAGAAGTAAGAACGTACCCACCGCTTTTTGCTATACCTTTGCCAGCTATTAAATTTTTAAACGACTGATAAAAAGGCTTTGGTCTTTTAGAACCCACTGGCTCATTTGAAAGTTCGTTTGGACGGCCGCTGCGGACCTGGCTTTCCTGCTCCAGACGGCTCTGATGTCGGTGAATGCGACCCCTACCAAGTAGATCAATTTTGCTGTTCACCCGACGGACATTGCAAAGGAGAGGGAGAGTGTACAAGTGAAGTCCCAGGAGTGGACTATAGGCTTAAGGTGAACACAAAACCGCTTAAGGTTTATAAATTGTCTTGCTCTACTGTCAACAAAGAAGAAACGTTACAAGAAATAATCATTAAGACAAGGGGCAAGAGTTTCAGTCCTTCCCAGGTGGCAAAGTGCATCAACTCCCTTGCAATTTCTTCCTATCTTGGCTTAAACCATTCCCAGTTAGACATCAATTTCTATTCCATAGTCATTGCCGTTAAATTAAATGGTTTTATATATAGATTCCTGAAGCCGCCTTTGTTCGGGACGATGGCCGGTGTGGGCCTGACTATCCTGCTTTCGACGGCAGCCCAGGACAATGTAATCCAGCGAATAGGAATTTATTTTGTTGTTCAGC
>LR140187.1:0-18773 GCA_900659605.1 Tisbe holothuriae | reverse complement strand
GTAGAGGAAGCTGCGCAGGAACAGACCCAGGCTCAGCTAGAGTAGAACATGAAACCACTGTGCATCATTGTATAGATGATATTGTTGTTTTACCTTGTGCGGTGTGAGTGACTCTGGGTCCCATTTCTTGGTGACCTGTCCGAGTCCTGCGAGGTGCGTGTCGAAGAATGAAGAGGCCGCGGGAAGGGAAGAAGAAGCCGCCGCCACCGTCGCCATCGTCAAATGTCAAGGAAGGGGAACACAACAGCTTAGAAAGGCATAAAAAGGATCAAAAGGGAACTTAAAAAATACTTTTAAATCTGATCTTGTTTGTTATGATCGTTTCCGATGTTTTCTTCTGTTTACCGCCTCAGCAGCAGGGACGGAAGCTGAGAAATGATAGGTGAGATTTTCCATCAAATAGTGGCATTTTTGCCTGTTAGAACTAGGGAATAAACTGAAACAATAAGTTACTTGAATATATGGAGCTGTATGTGATAAGCACAAATTATGTCAAAATGATCGCACATTTCTTTTAGGAAGCCAATGGTTCTCTCCGTTGCTTGTAAACGTCGTCCCTGAATGACGTCATGGAGCTGAGAAGGCGGAGTCGACAGAAATCACACAACCTCACTACAGAATGCCTGAAAAGAAATGAATTTGTGGAATGGTGATATACCTTTTTGTGCAGATCTACTTGTCCTATCAAAGTGAAGGGTGCTGTGTTTCTATAATTGAACGAGATTGAATTATAACAATGCTTGAATCTGGTTTTATACGCGGAGAAAAGCTGTGTCAGAAACTTCGAAATCGGCCAGAAAGCCCCTCCTTCGCTCAGCCAGCTGTCAAGAACTTCGATCTCGCTCGCTCCTTCTTCCTTCTCAGCTTCTCAGGCCTCACTTTCAACTTTGGAGCCCAGCGCTGACACACTCAGCTCAGCAGCCTCAGCTCACTCAGCTCACTCACTCAGTCAGTCAGGCAGCTTATCGGAAAATAGTAGCATACAAATATTCGGGATTCTTCCTCTCTGGCAAAAGAAGAATATTGAAGATAGCCAGTTGCAACTTCGATCCAGGACGTGTACGGTGTACCCGGACTTCCCCTTGAGTGTTCCTTGGCGATCCCTTGAGCCCTGTCTGTGATTCCGATCCTCCGTTCTCCGTGCATGAGAGACCGTGATGGTCAAGTCGCATCCTTGTGGCTCGGGCGCCAAACTCGTCGAGCAGGACGAGCCAGAACAAGAGATCATGGAAGAGCACCAAGAGCGGCACAACAGGAGCAAAGAAGACCAAGGAGGCACAGAGACTGACGGAGGTAAATAATCTGGGAATACCCCTGAATGTCTGCCAATGTAGCTTATCCTCCTCTATATGTTTCCAGTTGGCTTCCACCTCTTCTCTTCGTCCTCGTCCTCGTCTTCAGCAGTTCCCATCCCTCCTCGCAGCCGAACCACCTCCCGCAGCTCCCGCGGAGACCGACTCGAGCTGTCCGTGCTCTCGCTCATTAACAAGAGCAGCAACGAAGGCCATCCGGAGGACTCTGAGGAGTGCCAGGGGCTGCTCGGGGAGACATCTGGAGGGTCACCGGACTCGTCGCAGTTTGCCACGCCCACTGCAGTCCGCAAGTCGGCCAGTGAGGAGAAGGAAGAAGATCTGCTGACGGTCGAGGTCAATAATGGGAGAAGATCCCTCTTGGAAGAGAGGTTGCAGGGGGAAGGAGGAGAACAGCAGGACGGAGAAGGTTAGTGGGCATAAGTTACTCACGTCGCTAATTACCTTCCCAATAAGTATATGTAATCAGTCTAACATGCAGGATAAAAATGATCATTTCAATGCAACAACGTATTAAGCTATTAATAATTGTCCTCAAAGAAAAATGATTCAAGGATTTTCACCTTGCATCAAGAAAAAACATAAAAATGACATAAAATCTGAAGGAAATCGTTAACTATCGATTTTATCTTAGCGACCCAAAGATTGCTGCTAACTGCAAAACGGATAAGATTACGGCTGCAATTTCTCTGAAACCTCGTCTTACTCATCTTTGTAGAGATAAACGCATTCATCTTCACTACTCATGTTCCCCTTGTTTTAACGAGCTCTTATTTGCACAGATGTGCGCTAAACGCCGTTATATGTTCATGCAGGATTAATTAAACTAATATCCTAATAATGACCCTGCAACAAAAACATCTTCTCATGAATCAGTCCGTTGAGAAAAGGAAGCTGTTTTACAACAAGCTCGATCTGTGACGTCAAAAGTGATGATTGAAGTAAACGATGAAATTGAAGAGTGTTCAGAGACGCAAGTTGAGATTGAGGGTAAATACAGACTTTATTTTTGGATGGGGTTCAAGTCTTGTTTTATGTGTCAGCAGGAGGAGTGCAGCTTTCTCTACGTTTCAAGTTCAAATTCTTTCGCAGCTTTCACTCAACAGTACTGGCCGATGTTATTACGCATCAGACAAGTCGCATCTTGTCTTTCTCCAGAGCTGCAGGCAGAGATCGAACTCATGTTAATGCATTTCACTCATTTAGATACAAACTAGTATAAATTTGTCCTGGATTTATGGCATGGCACATCATATACAATCGCAGTTTAGCGGTATTATTAATGTTTTATAAGTAATGTTTCATTCAACCAATATTCCAGCCACTCCCTTCCTCCTCCATGGCCGCACTCCGCCACCTCCGAGCCGAAACGCCATCAGCACCCCAATTAATACCGGCACGACCACTGCCCCACAACAGCCCTCTTCCGAAGGACACCTCCGCGTCAGCCGGCTGGGCGCGTGCCCAGAGACCGCCATCACAGTGGCTCCCACCTCCTCGGAGACTACCTCCCCTGATAAGAGCTCCGAACCGTCGTATGACTGCAGTCCGCGGGCAATGTGCGGTCCAAGACCGTGGCGGGTCACCTTGGGAATTCTCGTGGCGCTCGCTATCTGGGGGTCAATCGTGATGGCTGTGCATATTCAGAAAAAGGTAGAGTGGATTGCTAAAATAGATTTAAAGCTTAAAACCTGATTTGTTTATGAAAATATGATTTTTGGCTATTGGCTAAAGTGTACTTGGACGTAGCAAGACATAAGTAAATTATAATAAGTTGAAGCTTGTCCTAATAAGAGATAATGCAGTACCTAGGTAATGCATTGATCAATGGTCCTAATCACAGCTATAGACAAAGGGTTCCCTAATGATGTATACTATTTTCTATTTTCAGGTCTCTACCATCGAGCATGAACTCATTGTCGCCAACGAGAAGCTCGCCGACCTCCAGGCTACTTTTCTCTCCTCCAAGGAAGAGACCGCCTCCGAGATCATGCGGCTGGAGCAGATCATTCTAAAGAGCCTGGAAAAGGGTTCTTTAAGTCGGGACAAACAGAGGGCTCCGTCGACAGCAAAGAGACCGAAAGTTACCAAGGCGCCTGCAAAGGCCATTGCTGTGGACAGAGGTAATAACGGATTAATTGAAGGAAATAACATTAAAATATTGTTTTGCAACATTAGAATGAATGAAAATGTCATGAAGGGAAGATGGCAATCAAGTGAGCAAAATGATCAACATTTTTATGAGTGAGCCAAGAAAGTCTAGAATCCCTTCAGTGAGGCTAAGTTTGCTGCTATTTTTTTCAATATATATTTTTTCAATCAATCTTATGCTTTGGATTTATGCTAGTTAGGTTGGTTGAAGTGCATTTGGAAGTTCGAGTTTATTTGGTTAATTGTTTTGGCTTGATTGCAGAAGTCGTACCAGTGGCCAAAATTACCTTAAAATTTATATTTAGGGTAAACCTGGCATTTTCATGATATTTTTAAGCCTTTTCTAGACAGGATAAATGTATTTTACATTAAAACATTTTTAAGGTATTATTGTGTAACAAAAGAGACAAATGTACTTATTGTTTGGTTTTTTTCTGTACCTCCCAGAAATCCTACACAGAAGGGCTCCTGGGGCTTAGGACCCCACAGGCTACGATTCAGGCCTGCTGTAAGGCTAGGGCACCTGCAGGGCTAAGGTATAGGGCTAGGAAACTTAGGGAGCCCACAGGGACAGTGTGCAGGGCTCCCACAGGGCTAGGGCTCCCGCAGGGCTAGGGCTCCCGCAGGGTTAGGGTACTTGAAAGGTATTCCAAAAAGAAGTGCGGAATGTTAGGTTTGGTTTTGTTAGGCAAGTTAGCTCTATAGTTTTGTATAGATAATGCCATGCAAATATATGTTTAGAACCATTTTCTAATGCAAAAAATGCTGAAAAATCCAAAAATGGTGTTAGTTTTGACATATAACGACAATTTGATCCATTTATGGCCACTGGTACGACTTCTGCAATCGCTCCGAATCTCCTTCTACCTGTTATACGAGGTACCAGAAAATATATATATATTACTACTGTGGAGGGTCCAAAAAATAAGAAAAGAACCGTCGACGACGACGTCAGCTTCTCGTTCTAATTCACGCCAATTTGAGGGGCAGTTTTCAGGGGTGTTATTTTTGGATTTGTCTTCTATGGAGAGGTTTGAAAAACAGTTACAGGATGATGCTTTGACCTTGTACTTGAATGTTCAGAGGTTAAACTGGACTGTCAACGAATGGTTAGGGGACAGAAACTAGACGGAAATAGAAAAATACGTCAAGTGTTGACAAAGTAAGAGCAAAGACAATGTGTTTTAAATTATTTATTTAAGAAAAATGTCTCAGTTAACAAGTAGGCAATACTTCTTTAGGCAAAGCAAGGAAGATTTGATCATTATAATTTTATCATGTAAGACACCTAAGACACCCCTTGGCGTAGTAATTTTAGTGATGGTTATATGCAAAATTTAGAAAAGGACAGTAAATTCTTTATAATTGTTTAAAACCATTGGTTCCTCACATGAACCACAGTTACTGTAAACGTATTCATTAATTTGCCTTTTAAGCCGTGCTCTAAAGGTTACATTGACAGCAAACTACTACCTCAATCAAAGTACCATTATATTTCACAGCATCCTACCACCCAACAAGTCGGCTGTCCAAATGAAAAGAAAGCTGCGAACTCAGTTTGTTTCAATCCAATTCTATAAAGAGCTTGATGTAAGCATTACAATTGTGAAAGAGTCCTTAACCTTTTAATATGTACGTTTATAGTAAGCATGTGCGGTATCAAAAAATTCTTAGTCGGTATTTTGTCGGTACGGTATTGGGAAATACCGACTAATAGTCGGTATTTTTCGGTATTTTGAAAAATCCAAAATATCTAGTATAAGTTAGTATAAGGATCATAAATGCATTATTATGTGTAGTCAATGAGACTCACTGTTCCCTCTCATAGTCTACAGTGCAGAGCCAAAAATACTGCTTCTTTTTTCCTATACTGGCATATTGCATAATACAGCTATTTTTTTAATAAAAATGTTAAAATCAACGTTTTATAGCCGTTTTGAATCATCTTAAAGTCCTTAGCCTGATGATTGTTCTCTTGTATTTTGTGCTGCTTATGTTTTGCAATAAAAAATACGACACAAAAACGATTTCAAACATTATTAACGCGGAAAAGGAGAAAAAACGGACTCTTGCTTTAAAATGAAATATTTTGTTTGTTTTGAACAATCCATTTCCTGCTCAGATGTAAAGTATATTATATTCACCTCGAAAAGTCGGCCAAAATGGGTACAAATTTACATGCAAATTGAATATGATACATCTCTGACAGAACTTTATAAGATTTTTGCAACTAGGGTTTGAGTCACATTTCAATCTGACAGGCAGCTCTGCTGTCTTCTTTGTAGCTATTTTGATTGAAAAGGGCTGTTCTCAGCCCTTGGGTATAAGTAAAATACCGACTTGTAATACCGACTACTTTTAAAATACCGACTGTCGGTACGGTATTTGAAAAATACCGACTAATACCGCGGTATCGGTATATCGCACATGCTTAGTCGACAGGAGTAAATTCAAGTTATGTTCTCAATTTTAGGTGTAAAAGTACATACAACAGGACGTCCATAAGTGCTCCATGTATGACTGGCACCATCCTGGCCTTCATTCATTGACACTGGCAGAAGGTACGAGATAGAAAACGACTATCTTGGCATATTGACGATTTCAGAGCCCGGTTCCATCAACACTCCCTATTCAATCTCATAAGAAACCGATCTCAGTCGTAATGCCGGTTTTTGTTTGGCTTCGTTCCGAGTGCCAACAGCGACCTTTTTGTACCAACAACACGGACCTGCGTTGTTCAGGGGGAGAAATTGCACTTGCTAGGACTGAGTATGAATCCATAATCTATGGTGCATTCTGTATATAAATCAATGTGAGTCTGGACCGTATTGTTATTCCAAAATGAGAATACTTGGCCTGGATATTGAGTCTAGATATTGTATCTACCTACAATTCTGCCAGAGCAATTGTATTCTGTACTTCAGAATCACTACATCGTTTTACGATTCCTCCAAATATAATTCCGTCGTAAAGTCCCGATATTCCTTGGTCCACACACGAGCCGTAAAACGATTCTTGTCTTACACAGATCTTTGGGGAGCTTTTTATCTGTAGTGATAGACGAAAAAATATACCGAAAAATCGCACAGAAGCGAATAATAAAGAATAGGCGATATGAGCCTTTCCTTTTCGAACGGAGCGATCGGCAGCGGCAGCGGCGCTCGGCGGAGAGGGGAAAAAAGGGAAATAATAAAAAGAGATAGCAGCAGCTTATACATGACAAAATCAATTTAGCTTAAAAATAGTACAACCAGGGGATATGAGATCATAAATATTGATGGTAATATGTGTGTTTTACACCGTTTTGCTCTCTTTTTTGTCATTTCGCTTCAATAACTTGTACGTATGACAGAAGTTACATCATCATGGAACATGTTTTACTACAAATTTGTCAGCAATGAGGTTTTTTCGCTATTACAAAGACAATGTTAGACTTAAAATAGCGCTAATTGCCATCATTATGTCATGTCGATGACAATTGGATAAAATGCATTTTCGATTGTCTGGTGCAGACGCAATTTGACCGTCTAGAACTGCATTCGAAATGCATTCATGAAAAGTTTAGAACTTGGACGTTCGTCTTAAAACGTTGCTAAGTGAAATTTATATGCGATATTATTGTCAATCCGAGTATTAGTAAACTTTTTCTCTTACAAAACCAACAAATTAAGCATCCGGGTAGGTAACATGTCCCAGATTTAGTCACTTTAGCCGCCCAATATAGCCAATGAACTAAGAGCTAATTCCATAATGACTCCTTGTCTATAATGTCAGATAAAATATACTCGTAAGACTAAACAACTTCTTCATTTCAAAAGTTGATGCTTAAAGGGAGAAGTTTATGCACCGTGCGCCTCTAAATGCCGCTAAAACCAATGTTTCCCTTCGAAAGCCACCTCGTAGAAGCCGGTCCGCTCGGGCGACCAATTTCTTTTCTCCTTCCCTCTTTTTTTCTGGAAACGAATCTTCATTGAAGCGTGAACATCATTGAACTTGTCGTCAGGATTTTTATGGCCGAATATCGTTATCAGGAGAATGGAAATGACCAAAGACATTTAACACAAGTCTCATTGTTGTGACAAGGGAAATTTATGGGACGGTTTTATCCCCTAAAAAGAGACAAAACGAACGCGTAATGGCATCACATGCAAACGTTGGAGATAATAATCCCCCTTTACGTTGAGAGATAATCCGGCAAGATCCGATTTTCTGACCCATAGGTAAATCTGTCCAAAACATTGACATATAAGAACATTACTTGTACGTCAATGACATGCCAATCGAATGGTATTATAAGAGAGTTAAGCGTATTCCCACGTCTAATTGGACACAAAACTGTCCTTTGGTTACACAACAAAACTCCATATTGCATTGCTTATATTGCTCAAATCATTAAGACATGACATCTACAGAGCATAAACCCTGACATAGTCAACAATCATGGCCGAGTCCTCACCAACCCATGTCGGGGCCCACGTCCCCTTACCATTGTAGAAATCAAGGGCAGCCTGGGGCGAGTCATTGGTCCAGGGCTTAGCCCCGTTGCCATTGGTCGCGGTGTCGCTGAAGTACGCCACGCCGCCGACGGCAACGTTCAGCACAATGTGGAAGTCCTTGTCGAATGGCGCGTTGTTGCTGTAGTTCTCCCAGGGGTTCTGCACGCCGGGGAAGTCGTTGGCGAAGTTGCCGAGCTCCCACATGCCGCCGGCGGGGATGGTCACCGTGCCGGTTTCGTCGCCGTCCACGGAGAATTTGAAGTAGTCGGGGCTCCACTCGAGCTATGGAGGTTGTAAACAAGGGTCATAAAAGGTTGTAAATAACTTCTAAGGAAGATCAGATTGGTCATCATGGGGTCAAATCAAGGGAAATGGAAGTGCAAGATCCGCCATATTTGATTCGTTTGGAATAAACAATGAAATGTCAGCTCCATGGTGAACTTTTACCTCATAGGTATGGTAGTCCTGATTCCACCCCTGCCCTGCAGCCGTGTTCCTATCAAAATGCGCTTTCGGCCATCCATTCATCGTGTAATCAATCCCATAATGAACCGTGTTTCCAATCTGCTCAGCGCCGATATTCACCCCATCCTCGACGTAGTCCAGGTTTCCTCTGGACTCCATGATGTCGATCTCGCCACTTGTGGGCCACTGTCCGTATTCGAGGTCCTCTGGGAGCATCCAGATTGCGGGCCAGATCCAGTCTCCGGCGGGGAGCTTGGCGCGGACCTCGACCTTGCCGTAGGTGAAGGAGAAGGCGCCGGCGGTGCGGAGGCGGGCGCTGGCGACAGGGTTCACGATGGAAGAGCCGCCGCCATTCCTAGGGTTCAAACACATTACACTATATCCAATGTTATATAATGGGCATTGCATTGACATAACATTTTTATTAGGAGCATATACTTTTATTGACTGACTAGACTTTGTGGTCACTGGCTTGCTTGTATAAGTTTTATTGTACCTGACGCATCCGTAGAAGGAGTTCTCCGTGCAGTAGTCTCCTGGCGATCCTCCCCAGAGGTCGAGGCTTCCACCGCGGACAAAGTCCTCTCCAAAGCGATCCTCGGTGAGCGTGGGGCGGAGGTAGAGGTCACCACCACGGGTGTAGGAGTTGGTGCGGTTGTTCCAGTAAACCTAAAGATGCAGAGGATATTACAAACATTGAACAGCATAAAATCAGTGTTGCTAAGAAGGGTCAGCAGGACAAAAGTCAAGGAGATAAGAAAGGTATAATGATTATCGTACTTGTACAAGTATGCATTGCCAAGGAAGTTTCTTGTTTACATACCTGGAACTCCCAGTTTCCTCCGCCAGCCATGGTAATCTCATGCTGCCACGTCCTGAAGTCAAGTGTGTCAAAGTTATCCTCAAAGATGAGCTCTCCAGCCTTGTGATCCCTCCTCACGCCCCTGAGGGTACTCTTGGTCAGGGATGGGGTATCTTCCTGGCCCAGACTGGATGCCAGAAGCACGCTGAAAACGGAGAGTGCGAAGGCCTTCATGTTGACTGTGACACTGCCATGTCCTAGTTCAGGATGATTGTCTTATATCGATTATCTAAGAGATAATTGATAATTGTTACATGTGTTACAGCTTAAGTAATTTTGTTGTTGTAGACATAGGTGACCGGTATGTAACTAACTTGATAGATACACCCAATTCTTAAATGTCATTAAAAAGAACGCCCGTCTGTATAACGCGGGCACATATGATCATTTAAACGTCATCATTGAGTAATGTTTTAGTTGGACCCAAAACTATTGTGCGGAAAAGATAAACTGATCAATCTTTTGTTGTTGCACTTAAGACTTATTGTACTCCGACTTAGGTATGCATGCATTCTTATTTTTGCAATTGTACTGCCTATTACAATCATTTTAGATGTAAATTGTTTAATGAAATTTCATAAGTGCTTGACTAAACGTACGAAAACTTTGGATATATAATCACGTATCTTTGTATTTGCATTCCTATATCCTGCTATGACAGGCCCTCATGATAAATAATAAATACGAAGATCATGTACTAGGTCTGTGATGTTTCTGCATATGCAAACTTATGTGATTTCACTTTGTCTCTATGATCTATTCCGTATTCCAAAATGTAAAACAGAGTAATTATTTTACATTATCCAATATTAATAAAGGAAGATAGTCTTAGATAGAATACAACATATTATTTCTATATTAAAAGCGCATGTAATAAAAAAGATATAAGGGTAACAGTTTTTCTTCTAAAAATGTATTCAGCCAATGTCAAGGAGGTTTTATGATAAATACTAGGGATCCTTTAAGAAATACGAGTTGCGAGTGGTTCGTGCGTTGTCCTTTGACCATGGACATCCATGGCTCTCTCCTTTCTTTGCGGCGGGAAAAACTCGGCCTGAAAAATAACAAATACATCAAACTCCGCCAGAGTGCAGCAGCACTGGCCAAAAAACGAACGTGTCTCAGCACGAATCTTTACATTAAAAGGCTGAAAAGAAAGTGTCCTTTTCTCCAAATCAGTCTGTTAAAAGGCCTTCAAACTTCAAAGGTATCCTCGATTGTGTCCCGAGAGGTGTCATTCGTGGCCATGGCTGACGACGAGATGAACGCGGACCTGCCGTTCAAGGGCGAGTACGCAAAGTCGGGCCGGTCGTCGTGCAAGGCGTGCAAGTCGCCCATCGGGAAGGGAGATCTCAGGTAAAGGACTGGAGTCTGGAAGACTTATGTATCTAAACCTTTGCCTTGATCCTCTTTAGACTTGCCGTGATGGTCCAGAGCCCGATGTTCGACGGCAAGGTTCCCAACTGGCACCACGTCAAGTGTTTCTTCCAAAAGCAGCGGCCAAAGGCAGTCGGAGACATCGGGCACTTTGACGCGCTCAGGTGGGAGGACCAGGAGAAGCTCACGTAAGGGAAACCAAACGACTAGTTTTAGTGCTATGTTAAATTTCGTTATTTTCAGTAAGCTCGTTGCCGATTCGCTTGCCGGCAAGGGCCCCGGCGGTGGCAAGGGTTCCGCTGCCGGCGGCGTCTCTGCCAGTGGCACCCTCTTGAAGGACTTCCGCATTGAAGTGGCCAAGGCGAGCGGGGCCGGATGCAGGGTGTGCGAGGAGAAGATTAAGAAGGTATCGAAAGCATTAGGAATGTGTTTTATACATAATATAAAATTGGGATTTATACAAGTTTTAGCTTTGTATAATGATTTAGATTAATAATTAGGCTTTTCCGAATGTGTTAACATTGGTCTCATCAACAGCTTGAGACCAATTAGTTATACAGTAGTTTGCTTGCTAAAAGTTTATTTAGTTATTTTTGCCAGTAATTGGAAAGTTTGTTCTTAATTCCCAAATTTGTACCTGTCTTAACTTTCTTTCTACGGAGGTTGCTTATAGAATATTTACACACTCATGATCGTATCTAGATATATATCTAGTACCTGTGGATCTTGATATTGTACTAATGGCACAATAGGCAGATGTATTTTAGAAAATGCCCTTACATAGCAAGCCCTCTTTCTATCATTCCTATTAAAATATCTAATTTTCATTAGCGCACTTCACCTCCAATTTCCTATCCTTTTTTAATCATCCAAATTGACTCCACCTTTTTATTTGGCATCTCAATCCTTAAACTTTTTTCCTTTTCTTTTTTTTCAACCCAATATATTTTTGCCCCAAACTAAGAAAAGTCTGTAAACTGCTGAGCTTTGCGAAACAAATCACCAAGAAAAAAAAGGGAATCGGAGCAACTTTCCCATTTTCATTTATTGGTTCTTCTTTCTCTTTAAGGATAGCCAAAGGGAGCTTTTCAAAATCCTTCCTTTCTCTTTCTTCAAATAGGTGGAAAAAATTTTTGAGGGGAAAATTAAATCTTCTCTAGTGTCTCCTCCCAATGATTCAAAATTGAGTTGTCGGCCAACATGCTGCTGCTGTAGGGGATAAAAAAAAGTTGATTTATTGGTCCAGATTTTCATCCTTTTTTCGTGTATCATTCTGTTCATCGGAGCGAGCGTAAAAAGGGAAAAAGAAAGCCCCGCAAATAGCGTTGTCCCCCGATATCCTTTTTTATATTTTGTGGGACGGGTTGGGTCCCTTAAAACCTCCCAAATATCATGTGTAATGTTGTATAAAGCATGTTTTATAAGATTGTTAAGAAAACCCGACCCAGAAAGACTTGGGTTGGGTGAAGAACGCAAGGTACGCTTGTAAGCCAGGTCAAATGTCGAAGTTTGATTTATCACTTTACTTGTCAAGGCTTACCAGAAAAACGAGAGGTCCTCTCGAATTTATTATATTGCCTGTCAAAACGAATTGTAAGCCAATATACAAGAACAAAGCCCTAATATTCTCTTAGCACAGACCACTAGTTTTAAAATTACGATTCTTTTCCTAGGGCCTTCCCCGTATCGGCAAGAAGGACTACGAGTCTCAGCGCGCCAAGATGTACGGCCCGTACGACCGCTGGCACCATGTCGTCTGCTTCGCCAAGAACCGAGAGGAACTCGAATTCTTTGACGCTGGAGAGAAACTCGCAGGATATAAAACCATCAGTAAGTATAAAACGCGAAAACTTTACTCGTTACAATTATTGACTGAACTTTCCAGGCGTTGACGACCAACAACTGGTCCGCGACAACCTCCCCGCCATGAAGCGCAAGGCGGCGGCCACGACCGGGGACGAGCCCGACGGCAAGAAGGCCAAGAAGGAGAACATTGAGCCGAAGGAGGACCCCAAGAAGAAGGAGGAGATCGGCAAGCAGATGAAGAAGATCTATTACTACAGGGACATGCTCGAGAGGCATCTGGCAAAGAAGGATCTGGAAGAGCTGCTCACTTATAATGAGCAGGAGATTCCGTCCGGGGTGGATCGGGTAAGAAATTGACTTTTAAACTTTATTAGTACTGATTTAAACACGTCTTCTTTGCTTCAGATGCTGGACCGGCTCAGCGATCTCATGATGTTCGGCGCTCTCGAGCCCTGCACCGAGTGCGAGGGCGGTCAGCTCGTCTTCCGCTCAGGCGTCGGCTACGCCTGCACTGGCAACATCTCCGAATGGACAAAGTGCCAGTTCAAGACCGAGACTCCCAAACGGAAACCCTTCAAACTGCCCAAGGATTACAAGGACTCGTACGACTTCTGCAAACTCTACAAGTACAAGGAGAAGGTCCGCATCATCGCAAAGACCGCCTCGAGTGTCAGCTCATCCCAGGGGTCGAGCGGCAGTTCCCAGTCCAACGCCCCCGCTCCCAAGCCGTTCAAGAACCTCACCTTTGTCCTGGAGGGTGACACCAAACCCGAGGTCACCGAGAAGATCGAGTCTCTCGGAGGCAAGGTCGGCAAGAAGGTGTCCTCCAAGACAGCGGCTGTGGTCTCTTCGGAGGCGTTGCCCTCCTCCGAGAAGGATTACACGTCCAATGTGAAGGCTGCGAAGAAGCATGACGTGCAAGTGGTGTCCACCGACTTCTTGGAGGGCGTGTTGACCAATGGCGTCGTGAAGAACGTGGAGAAGTTCAATATTGCACCGTGGGGGTCGGATGTAAGTGTGCTTTATTGGCTCGTGTATTTGGCTATTATTAATAGCACTTGTTCTATTTTAGGTGAAGGAGCGTCTCGGTTCATCGCTGGTACTCGAGACGAATGGTGTTTCAAAGAGTGGAAAGAGCCGTGAGTATCTGTTGCATCATTCCACTGCTTGTTTAATTATATTGTCTGCCATCCTCGAAAGGGAAAATTGCTGACGGTGGTTCAGATTGTTTACTCAATACGATGAGAACTGTTTTTTTACTCGTCGAATGACATTGATGCACTTACTGCTGCAGACTGTATTCTAAAAAAACGTGCTCGATGTACTTGTATGAGTAGACACAGCCACAAAGCCTCATTCATCTTCACATCCAGACCATAGACTGAGGGACTTCCATCATGCTTTCTTGTTGATGATTGGGCGACTGTGGTCTTTGAATCCTTTGACGTCTTTTAATCATGCATTCATATGAACTAATTATGCGGTCATCAAATCCTTCATAAACTCCACACCCATAATATTCCCTTCATTTCCAGTCAAGCCCTCCAACATGGAAGACGCCTTCGTCAAGGACATGCCCAAGAGCATGAAGCTCAAGCTGAAGGGCGGCGCCTACGTCGACCCCGAGTCCAACCTGGACCACAAGACGCACGTGTTCAAGAAGGGCGAGGACGCGCTCTACTCGGTCGTGCTCGGCATGGTCAACATCTCGACCGGAACCAACTCGTACTACAAGCTGCAGATGTTGGAGCATGATAAGAAGAAGAAGTTCTACGTGTTTAGGTCGTGGGGAAGGGTGGGCACGACCATTGGCGGGACTAAGGTCGAGGACTTTGAGTAAGTCATTTTAGGTTATATGATAATATTTATAGATTTTCATTAAATAACTTGTTCCCTTTCAGTTCCAAGTCCGAGGCCATGAACCACTTCGAGTACCTCTACGAGGACAAGACCGGCAACCCTTGGAAGAACCGCAAGAACTGCGAGAAGCGTCAGGGCAAGTTCTTCCCCATGGATTTGGACATGGGCGCGGACAACGCAGAAATCAAGAAGCTAGACGCCAAGTCGAGCTCGTCCAAGCTGGCCAAGCCGGTGCAGGAGCTCGTGCAGCTCGTCTTTGATATTGAGAGCATGAAGAAGGCCATGGTCGAGTTTGAGGTGAGTTATCCAGAATAAACTTATCCTTAAGATATATCATATCAGCTTTACCACGTTTTTGAGTTCATTATTAACTTGGACACGTTATTTGGTTAATGACTTTATGTAACAGCGTTATATATGTTCTGTTTTATGTAAATATTGTATCAGAGCTCGCGTAAGTCTGGTCCAAAGCCAACTACTACACCCTAAGTATTTTACAGTGTAACTTTCCGTCTTGACTTTTTTGTGTTTCAGATTGATCTCCGCAAGATGCCCCTTGGTAAACTGAGCCGTAAACAGATCGAGTCCGCGTACAAGATCCTCGGCGAGGTCCAGACGTACCTCAAGGACGGGACCGGAACCGACACCAAGTTCCTGGACGCGTCCAACAGATTCTTCACGCTCATCCCGCATGACTTTGGGATGAACAAGCCGCCGATTCTTAACGATGAAGCTTATATCAAGGTAGGTGCTTAATTCCGTCTTTCAGTTATATTTTAGGTACGTTTTGTGTATTTGTTTACACTCTCATGGTCCTATCGCTGCTATCAATGTCCACCCTCTTTGGGCAGCAGCATATCATCCTCTGTAGCAGCTTCTTGTACAAGTGTCTGTAGGCTGGCATCTGGAAGGCGTAGATTAGCGGATTCACCGCCGAGTTGAGAGCAAAGATGAGTTGGATGACCATGCTGGCAACGGGATCAATCCTGAAATATCATTGCAATCCATAGACGTACTCAGATGAGACTTATATTCTTACTTGTATCTCGGTGGTCCAATCGGTTCCATGGACTCAATCTGCCACTTTGCCAAGTAGGGCACATAGGCCACGATCAGACATGCTGATACGAGGCAAGTGACCCACACGTTCGACACTGTCTTGGCCATCACTCTTCCCACGGCTTCTTCAACTGAAAGAAGTTATTTTAGGTGTCTCTTTTAATTAATTATCTGGTAAATAGTTACCGTTGTGCTGCCTCCGCTCCTTGCATGCTAGCCAGAAGAGGAGCCGGATGTTTAATAGGAAGATGCATAACAATGGCAGGCCGTGAAGGCCGTAGATGAGCAAGTGGTTGTAGATCAACCTAGCAGCCTGAAATAGTAAAATATTGTTATCCCTGGTACACTAATGTGATCATCAATATGCTCTCACCTTCCAAGAGCAGTCTCTAGCCAGCTCTCCCTGGCACCCCACCCCATAGAGCACTGCATGCGGTATGTAACACACAGCCACCGCAGCCACCCATGCTGCCGCCACAGCGGTCAGCGTGCATCCCCAGCGCTGCTTTGTCTTGACGTATCTGAGCGGGTAGAAGACTGCGATGAATCGGTCGATGGTGATGACGAGGACGTGCCAGACGGACAGGACGGAGAGAACGTCCACGAACGCCCACAGGAGCTTCCATTGCCAGTATGCAAGGGGATGGAGGAGAATGGACTCTATTAAAGAGTTTTGAAAGTCAATATACAACTGAACTTTCATATGCCTTTTACACTTTTCTTACCCGACTTGTACAGTAATACAATAATGGGTATTCCAACTGCCGCCGTAATGCAATCAATGACCGCCAGACTCGCAATGACCTTATCCTGCGGCCCCCTTAGATGACTGTTGCTGTACACACTGGCGGCCACCATGGCGTTGGCCAACAGGGCCACGACTGCTATAAACAGGAGTGCGGACACCACGAGGGCATCTCGCGTCTCTTCTGAGGACACGTCTGCTTCCAGCATGACGTAAACGAGACTAAAAGCGTTGTTTTAAGCCAACCGTGGGTGTGATATTGACTTTCCCTCAGGCGGTGTATCGGAAAGTGATGCTCGTTTTCGCTTAATGGTGGCGTGAGAGTAATTTAAGCGCTCTACTCTTCTTTCAATTTAATGACCAAATTGTTCCGGGAATGTTTGTTTTCCTGCTGTTAATTTAGAATGGGAAAATATGAGCTTGGTTGTTTATCATAAAAATAGCTTTGTTTGCTGAATGATTTGAAGATCTTCTATGATGAAAAGCACTTATAATATGCTGGACGGCCAAATATTCGAAATGGTTCCTATTCACATTGAGGAAAATTTGGTTTGATTATTAGCAGATATGCAAGGAGGTGCGAACATTTTCTCATATGATTAGTCATCATGTTAAGTTGCGGATACTAAACCAATGTTTGGATATATTTTTGACTAAACTCTGTTTTTGACTGGTGGGTATCCTGTTATATTTGACGTAATCCTTTTAAAGGAAAAGAGAGAGCTGAGACCTGCACAGGTCTGTCTCAAAATGTCACTGAACCTGTGCTTAGTCATGGCCATGTTTTGGTTAAAACCACAGACTTGTTATTTAAGTCTGTGGTTAAAACCGTCATTAATTCATTCAACACCTCAATAAAAATATTTTTTTCACCTCTTTCCAGAGCAAGATCGACATGCTGGACAACCTCCTTGAGATTGAGATCGCGTACAACCTCCTCTCGACTGGCAACGACGACAAGGGCGCCAAGGCCAAGGACCCCATCGACGCCCATTACGACAAGCTCAAGACCACCATCGACGTGCTCGACAGGAAGTCGGACGAGTTCAAGACGCTCGAGAAGTACGTCAAGAACACGCACGGAGCCACGCACACAATGTTTACGCTGGAGATCGAACAGGTAGGGAAATTAATTGCTAACAATATCTGTGTAACTACTTAATATTTAGATCATTTCATGGGAGGAAATGTTATATGTAGTTACTATTTATTGATGAATTTAGTAAAGTATGGACGAATTCATGTTTCGAACCCATTTCAGATCTTCAAAATCTCCCGCCACGGCGAGTCCGACCGCTTCAAGAGCTTCGAGACCCTCGGCAACCGCCAGCTCCTCTGGCACGGCTCCCGCACCACCAACTTTGCCGGCATCCTGTCCCAGGGCCTTCGCATCGCCCCGCCAGAGGCCCCCGTCACCGGATACATGTTCGGCAAGGGAATCTACTTCGCAGACATGGTGTCCAAATCCGCCAACTACTGCTGCACGTCCCGCACCAACACCACGGGCCTGCTCATGCTGTGCGACGTGGCCCTGGGCGGCATGTACGAGCGCACGCATGCCGAGTACGTGGAGAAGCTGCCCAAGGGCAAGCACAGCTGCAAGGGTATCGGCAAGACTGAGCCGGATCCGAAGGAGACTGCAGTGCTGGAGGGGTCGACTGTGCCGCTGGGCAAGGGGGTCAAGGCCAAGACCCAGGAGACGAGTCTGCTGTACAATGAGTACATTATCTATGATGTGGCCCAGTGCCAGGCCAAGTATCTCTTCAGGATGAACTTCAAGTACAAGTTCTAAGGAGGTTAATCTCAAGGATTGTCATGAAATGAAAATATGCACCACGGCTGCTGTATATGAACTTGGCTTGCTTCGTAAATTGAAATGATGCTGCGATTAATGTACAATTTCGCTAATAAAGAGCTGTAATTTAATCTTGTTACCGATTCAGCAGAGGTTCTTTTTACTTTTATTTTGCTATAGCCTATCTGTGTTAAACCCTTTGTCAAACGTTCGTTGTACGTCCTAATCCATCTTGGAAAATGTGGCGAATGCTACCAATAATAATTCATATTTTGCTAAATTTAACTTAATATAATACTACTCAGTGCGGGTAACATCATTTCGATAAATTCGTAGTTAAGGGTAGCAAGACAAAAGAGTTCGCAGTTATAAGTTATAAACTACGAACGGCTAGCTTGCAGAATTATTTATTTATTCATCTACTGTAGTGATGCATTTTTAATATTGCTGTAATCCGACCAGACCACGCTCCCCTGAAGCGTAAATCTACTAGTTTTGAACAGCGGCACTGTGTTATCACTTTACCGGTCTCCAGAGCAACGGAGCTAGACTGTACTCTGCTGTGGAGAGCGAAAGACGGACCGACGATAGACCGTACCAACTAGACTGTGAGGCTAGAGTCATAGAGCACTGAAATATCTGGAGATAACCGGGGATTCCGACAGAGAAGGATGTCCAACTTCATTTGGTCAATTATCAATGTCAAAATATGACAAAATGGCAGTAATAGAATATTTGTAAATGAGCAATACAAAACACTTTTATTAATGTCATTTTTGTTGGTAATGTATTGTTTTGCAATTAAACTTGTTCTTGTACCACTACTAAGATAGAAGTAAATTCAGGA
>LR140186.1:0-18774 GCA_900659605.1 Tisbe holothuriae | reverse complement strand
TCTCTCTCTCCAGACTTGACAGTCTGCATATCCATAGAGTTAAAACAACAGTTCTCAGTCTTTCCTTATACATGCATACATCAATGGATTGCAAGTTTGAACGCTGAGCTTCCCCTTGAGATCATGAACATTATTATTCCCATGCTCTGTTTACAAAACAAATTAACATAAAAGTAACAGACTCTTCATGCTCTATATAATAATTGTGTATTGTACAATTTGATTTATGCTGAGTATACTACTGCACTGTAATGTAACACTTAATACATAGATTGCGGAAAAAGTAAGCTATCTCTTCTACTTCATGATCCTAATTGGTCATCACTACAGTATTTAAGCTTTTTCAAATACCTATAGTACCTTATGCTATTCAAAAAAAAATATTTTATTAGTGATCCTTATTGCATATATTTGGGCACTATCTTTTGGTTCATTCACTAGTACGCCAAATTCACAAAAAAAAATATCATGCCGCTGGGGGGATACGAACCCACGACCTTTTGGGTCGAAGTCCTTATGCTATTTATACTATATACTATTAAATTTTAATGCAGCACTAAATTATTCGATATGCAGGTCTAAATGTATAATAAGATCATTTGACAATCAGTAGCATGACTTAAACGAAAAAGTGACATTGCTCACCTCCTCGGCAAGAACGGATAGCAGACTGCGAGGAACCTCTCCAACGTGAGCGCCACGGTGCAGTAGACGCTGCCCATGAGCCCGATCTGGGCGAGCGGGATGATAATGGGCAGGGAGGGGATGCGGACCATCTGGTCATACTCGGGCCAGAACTTGCGGCAGGAGAACAGGTGGATGGAGCAAGCAACGTACACCTGAAATAAATGTCTTTGTTAATGTCATATTTCATAAGAAAAAAGCTGCAACATAACGAATCCACACTCTATATATTGGTTAACTCCTTGCATGTGTACATAAATTTTAGCGAGCTATACGCAGATTATTAATTATGTAGAGAATTTAGTACTTCACTGTTAAAATAAAAAAGTCCTCCAAAAATTGCAACATAAGTATTCATTGAAGAGCACTGTATCAAAACGTATGAAGGACATATGATTCTTGAAATATAATTTGGAGGACTACTTAATGAAAAACCTTTAGGATTCCAAGTTTATACCTTGAAGAACATTTGTTGACAGTAGACTTTTCGTTGGTTCTTTCAACATGTGTGAGGTTTCGTTGTGTTTCCGTCGGAGAAATTAATGTCAAAATGGCGTGACGAAAACTTCCAAAACTCTGTTAAGCCTAAATGCTTTTAGATTGCGAGTGGGTCGTTAAGTAATTAAGTGCATTAAAAAATTTACAGCTTGACTTAATTCCCTTAATGGGTCTGTTTTATCGTTAATAAGGTACTTTTGAATGACTTGTTGACTATATTGTATTTATGTTTGTGTTTATTATGAACAATTCTTTCTAATTGATATTGCAGCTTAATTATGGGTCATACAACACTAAATGAAAACGTTTGAATACATTAATAGTATTGGAATTTAACAAAATTACATGCCACTCATGTCTAGTCTGCACACGGTAAAGAGTTAACATGAAAAAGTTGATACACCATAATGCTATAAAAAGGACCTTTTGACAAAATCTCTTCATAATCTAGAAATCCCTTTTCCTTCCGCTTCTACTCCCGGGTTTAGCAATATCCGAAACAGTTTATATGCTTATCCTATTTTGGCTTCATTCCAGAATATCTTTTCACCGGAATTTGGTAACATTTTGCGTACCCTTCATGTACAATTTAGCGGCACATTCTAGGACATAAATACAACAAAAGGCCATTCAAATATGCAATTGTCGTATTCAAATGCAAAACTGTATCTGGGCGATGAAATTTTCGTGTGTACTGCCAAAAATGTAAGGCGGGCCCAGTTCACCCTTTAAAATGGATTAGGATCAGGGTTGCCAGACTAAAAAGTTCAACAATTTAATTATTTCCATGTTTTAGGAGTTTAAGTACTAAATAAGTTGAAATAAATCCAAAATGGTTCTAAATTCGGTAACTATAATAATTCCAAAACGGTCATGATTATCAAAAAAGTTCAATGCATATAATTTGGACCCATTTGGAACCCATACACACTCAAATATGGCAGCCCTGATTATGCTCACAAAAGTTTTTTTTGTATTCTAGTGCCATTTTCAAGCTTCAAACTATGGAAGGAAAAAGAATAAACTGCATTACGAAGGGAAAAGTTGCCTTCCATAATGAGCATGTTGCTTAAATTTGAATGTAAAATACATACAATGATAGAACGAGGAAAATGGGAGCTTGCTTTTGAGTTGGAAGAGATGAAGAGGAAGGTAGTAAATGCGCTGGATGTTTCAAGCTATTCATAATTTCGGACAAAGATAAAGTAAGTATACAGTGGTTTAGTGATTATATCAGAATAGCAAATATTGCAATCATCTGAAGCTGTCACATGAATATTTCGAGTATTTTAAGTACATTTTCCTTCCCTTTCAAAATGAGAATAGCTTTATTAGAATACTAAGGCTTATAATAGGAGAGTATGATGCTCTAATTTAATACCAATTGATGTAAATTGAATGTTCAAAATAAAGTTCTTACTTCACAACAATGCATCTGCAATGTTTGTTGCTTCAAAACTGGTTCCTTTCCAATATTCACTCCTCCACTTTCTTTGCTCCCTTCAGATAGTGAACAATTTATGTTCTCCCCTCTTTCACAGTCGAACAAGAAGAATTATTCTTGCCCTGGAGACCGACGGTGTATTGAGGAAGGCTTGGTTGCCAGTGAAATATATATTCATTGACTTGTAGCACTGTAGTTGGACATCAATGCCACGGCCATGTTTCATTGGCTGTGTCTCAAACTTAGAGCCACATTGTATTATAAAGAATGTAAGAATGACCATTTCCTAAAAGTCTAATTTGAATGATATGTTAAATTTGTCTCTGTCATTCAGAGTATTCAAAGTAATATAATAATACATTTCTTCCTCATGGAAAGTAATTGTTAACAAATTTGCATGACATGGAAAAATCATTTTCTGTCAAATGTCAAATTATTCATATTTACAGCCCCAATAACAAATACATTGTAGACTTAAACTCTGAAAGTACATTATACAGACCTCTTCTTTATACAGTTGCAATCTTAGAAGAAAATGCAAAAGCACCAAAGAAGAGAGAGAGAGAGAGTAGAGAGAGAGAGAGATAAGGAAAATGGTGAAAAACTAACAGTGCCAATAAGTGTGAAGAGAACTCAGAAATGAGTTTTAAAACAAGATGGTTATCAATATGTTGCTCGCTAAATGAAGCAGCATTCCAACATCAGGAAAAAAGATGGCAAAATGTTCCAATGCAAAAAAAGGATATTTTTTTTTCAAGCAGACCTTCCGACTTATTTGCTATAGGACGTGTGAAGAATTCGACAAATGTGCGTGTATCAAATTCAGCAAATACTAAAGAAGTACATTTGACAAAAGTTTATTATTTGCACAGTGGGTTTTTTGCGTGGTAGATCAAGTACAAAATACACATTTGAAATCTACTGTACTTTTCCCCCGTGGAAACGATAACCAAGAATTCTCGAGAGATGCTTTAGGAATATATGCTACAATAACGACCTACAAACAAGTCAATATGTAGTAAACCTCCAGATGATTCAGTGTCTTAAGCTGTAAAACTAAATCTTTGGACACCTGAGGCAAGCTTTTGTACTCTATTTTATGCTAAACACACATTTATCGTGGTTGAAATGTTGTATGCAGGTATTTTCAATTTCAAAAATACAATTACGAATCTTCAGAATAGGTCAATCCATGTTAAAATACTCATAATATCAAATATCGCCAAGGCAAGCAGCAGATTATGGAATATCCGATGCACTCTCTGTCTTGAGAATGTATATATGGATATTCCATTCCCAAGCAGGCCCACATTGCATTGCCAAAGATTAATATAAGCAGTTCCTCAGTCTGTGGTTCACTCTAACCAGTCCACAGCATTGGACATGTCCTCTTCTCCTGAGGTGTCCATCAAAGGCGATAAGGCAGTTAATCTAATGCCTTGAACACCGGTGTCCAATATAAATACCTTTCAAATATAACTCAAAGTAAAATACTTACAATATCCAATACACGTATTGCAAGACAAAAAGCAGGTTATGGAATATCCTATGCACCCTCTGCCTTGAGAATGTATAGACGTAGATTCCATTTCCGAGCAGGCCCACATTACCAATGATGAATATGAGCAGGCCCTCTGTGGTCCACTCAAACCAGTCCACAGCATTAGACATTTCCTCCTCTGCTGAGGTGTCTGCCAAGGGTGACTAGGCAGTAAACTAAAGCCTTGAACACCTGGTGACCAATATAATACCTTTCAAATATAACTCAAAGTAAAATACTTACAATATCAAATATTGCCAAGACAAGCAGCAGGTTATGGAATATCCTATGCACCCTCTGCCTTGAGAATGTATAGACGGAAATTCCATTTCCGAGCAGGCCCACATTGCCAATGATGAATATGAGCAGGCCCTCGGTGGTCCACTCAAACCAGTCCACAGCGTTGGCCATGTCCTCCTCGGCTGAGGTGTCCGTCGAAGGGGAAGATGATGGTGAGAGTGTGGTGGTCATTTTGGATGTTCAGAGATGTTTGCTTAGCTGAGTATCATTTTACAGACTTTTCTGTTATAGTTTATCTTTAAATATTGGTCATATCTTAGCACTTCACTATGTAATCCTTTATACACTTATACCGGCATTTATTTTGTCACTGTAGAATTAGTCACTGTACTGTCACAACTCACAAGCACTATTAATCAGACCAACATAACTGATCTTATAATGCAGTTTTATAAGTGGGTGACGGCTTCTCGGATATCTGCAAGAACATGAAATAGAGAATAATCATAATTAGAAATACTTCATATCTTGTAGACAATTTACTAAAATTGCGTTACAAAGGTCAACACATACTGTATTACCAAGATGACAGTACAATACACACCATAAACATTTGCCATTTAGGGCATGCTCTGTTTATGCAATGTCTTGAGCACCTTTATCTCCAAAATATGTCTTTAAAGCCAATTGAAATTCTCACAACGTTCTGCACAACATTTCAATGTAGCTGCTCCAAATGCATACTTACCACGTTTTTGCACAAAGTACGATATTTAAGAACATCTCTCTGCACCTATCCAATCACTAATCGAATGTTTTGCAACCCATATTTTGACACTTTAAGGTACATATTTATTTGCGTAGGAGACGCCGAGTTAGGGTTGCCAGTTTGACTCTTTTTGGAGCCAAGTTCGCTTATTTTTTTAAAGCTATTTAATGTGATAAACTTACTTTCAATTTTTGGCAATTCAGGGTTGCCAGATCGGCTCATTTTAAAGCCATGTTTACTCATTTTAATCTCTGAAATGAGTTAAATTTATTTACCTCATTTTTAAAGGACATGTCAAAATAGGGTTGCCAGTTTTACTCCAATCTTCTTCCCTAATGTTTGCTCATTTATGTAATGAAATGGCAACCCTACACCGAGTTTTTCTTCCATAAAGAACAAGACATTCCTGCGGAATCTCCATTTGGGGAATAGAAAAAGAGGGCATGGTTTACGACTGCTGAGCAGGCAAGAAAGAAATGCAACTGACCAATAGAATTGGGAGGATTTTCCTATTGTATTATAATAGGGGGCAGAGTAAGGTGTTGCACAGTAGCTGATGGTGGAGAAATGTAAATTGAATGTGTGAACTGTGAAGGAACCACTGTGATATTTTTTAAAAAGTTTGCTGGATCATCCCTGGTTACCCAGGGGACTACCTTTTGGTTCATTCACCAGAGACACCATGACAGCTCAAGTGCCGCAGGGGGGATTCAAACCCGCGACCTCCTGGGCCGCAGGGACAAGCAAGCGACTTGCGATCATGGCTACCACGTCCCCCTTCACTGTGATATTATATGAGAATATATTCTAACTTGACACTATGTGAGAAACCCCCAATCTAACGAATCACATTGTCCAATAATATAATCAACCTTTGTCTCCTTTATTATAATGGGACTAGACAATAGTTTTTGAGGTCACTCCTAACAAGAATCATAAAGAGCATCATATGGTCAATTATTGTCAGCTGCCTCTTGTTAATTCTTCCCTATCCGTTTAAGTGCCTCTCATGTTGCTTGTACAGGGTGAACCATTAAAGTGGTACTTTTTATTTTTATCAATATATTATTAGGATTAAATAAATAGCATTGCCTTAATGCAGAATGATTAATAACAAAAGCATATGAAACATTGCATTGGGAAATACGCGAAGAAAAAAGTCTCAAGGTAAATTAAATCTACATTTGATTTATTCTAGAAATATGGTGCAAATCTAGGCATTATATTCCATAAACTTACGGCTAAATTATTTACTCCTAAATTACAATTTTGCTGAAAATGTAAACAAATATTTTGAGAATGTAATTCTCCCCTAAGATCATATGTGTCATTATGTGAGCCACAAATAATGAACTACCCTGTAATGTGTGTCAGATGACCATCCATTATCTTTTGCTTTGTCACGTTTTTTTTTCCAGTGAATTGTTAATGTATAAAAAGAGTTTACGTAAGTGGATGAGAGATCCAATTAAGTGCGTTATATTAGGGATGGGAGTTCTTTATATATTAGGTTAGTGTGATAGCGATCTCTGATCGAGCCTTAAATTTGAAGAAACATCGGGTTCGTTGTCTAATTTGCGTTAAATCGTACTTTACTCTAGAACGAACATCATGAGTAGATAATTCTAGTTCGGAAGGAGCAGTTTTCGCCAGAGCGATTTTCTACCGCTAGATGGCGGTAGCATGGAGTTGCTGGATTATACTGGTTTGAACCGGATAAAACAATAATAATTGGCCGGAAATGGAGGCTACATGCTTTGTTTATTTCAGCAACTTCCGGTTTTGACCCCCTAGTGCCTGAAATTACAAGTAAAATTGTTGCGTCGGCAACCTCTCCTTCCGAACTCCTATTAACCTGTATACAGGGCATTATACTCATACAGGTGGAACGGCCTTTGGATACAGAGAAAAGGTCTGTTCAGTTTTTAATGTTCCTGTGCTTTTATGAATGAACGTGTCATTATGAGAGATGCCTTCTCCCTTTATTATATTCCTCCCTTTTTCTCTCAAAAATCGAATTTGCTGAGCTGAGTCAAGCCTTTAGTCTTTTCAGGAAAAAGGATAGGAACACAGATATGTTTAACTGGCAATAGATTGGAATCATGTATAATACGATCTTCAAATAATGAACTTGTTTGCTAGGCCTTTTCAAACAATTCTCTCAGAGGGCAACACCTTTGAGTGGAGGTTTTACTAAGTAAATATCCCCACACAGGAGTTGCCCTCTGAGGAGAGCTTTGCCATAAGCTTCACCATAAGACTACAGCATACATGCAACCAATCTATGGTTAGTAATAAATATCTGTGGGTAGGAAGGACGGTTCGGAATTTGACCGCAAGATGGTATTAGCTCTGGTTTGCCATCAAACTGCCAACCACTCTTGTGACCTTACCTGCCATCTAGCGATTAAACCAAGCAAAAGAAAGATAATTCTCTTGTTATTGCCCTCCTCCAGGACTTTACTTTATTACCTTGCTCCATTTCCCCTGCATTGTCCCCATTTTACGACTCCAGTCTACAATTGGAAAATATTGATGACGAATGCTGAACACCATTGAACTGAAACGGAGACACTCGTGTTTGCACTTCAATGGACCACAGTAAGGAAACCATAAAAATGAAAGGAGAACTTCTTCTTTTTACGGTCTTAATGAGAGGAAAGCCTTTTTTTATTATAGTCTGAAGTTTCCCCGCCCATGCAATAAGGCAATTACAACTCTGGCGTAAAAAAGCTCTATTCGTGTTAATGCACCTAAACATTTTCAAAAGTGTCTGTCCATTAAAGAAGTTTATATTAGTTAATTGTAGCTTCTGACGCGTAAACAAAGTCATTTGACGTAATTACTTCTTCATATTTTGGACCCTTGTCCAAGCAGTGATTATAAACTTTGAAATAATGTTCATGCTATGCTATAAAGACTTGCTACAATCGATATCCGCTTTTGACTAATTCGTTTAATTAATCACCGGCTGTGAGGTCAAACAAAATATAATAATTACGACTATTAGCTGTTATACAGTATAAATATTCTTTATTATATGTGATTTACTCCATTATTTTTTGCTAATACAATGTATCTATGGCTAAGTTTCACTGAAATTGTGATTTTTGAATACTGAATAAATAAAAATCTTACTTCTATGAACGTATTAGGTTGTGGTCTATTTGTGTTATTAACTTATTTTAAATGTCATAAAAAACCGCATTGAAGAGAGCTCTAGGATTCTCTAATAATCTAATCAAATGCATTTACACACCGCGGAGCTTATACTTGTCTATTCAGATAGCATGTGAAAGCCAGGTTAATCAAGCACTCTAATTCGACTGAATTATGTCTCTCAATGAACTTGAAAGGAGTTTGAAGGCGAGCATTTGAAGCACACATGCATATACGCACAGTGGCCTTTAAAAAGCGTGAGGAGCTGTTTATTATTCATGAGAAGCAAGCTGCTTAACAAGCTTTCTTATTACACGATCGAGTCAACGTTTCGTCGCCTGTTGTGTATGAAAATAAGACAATATGCAGTAGCGTACTTGTATGGGCCTAAAAGTACTTGCACAATGTGTCATTTCACAAGAATTCCTATTATTTAGAATATTTTACCCTTCAATGACGTCCAGACGTCCTTGAAAAGTAACCGTGACAGCATTGACAATTTATGGCCTTTAATTTGCAATATAGATGATTAGTTGGATAAGGCCTCAAAAAGCAGTAGCGGGGAAAGTTTGTATCGTCCGTCAATCCGAGGAAACTTTCTGGCATATTTCGATGCAGTTTTCAACTTTCAGCGGAATTTCAGTGCTGATAAGCAAAAGGGACGATATAGCTAATAATGCGGGATAGAATTTGCAATGTATTAAATGCAGAAAACTGCTTTTCATTATACAGTAACGGCAGCAGTTGAATGCTACTCTTCTATAAGGGTTCACTCAAGAAAAACAAAACTAGCAGCAACAATTTGTAAATATTAATAATATTACACCAGCTCAAAATATTGTTCCGGGAGAGGTTTCTAGAATCGCGAGCTTGTTCATAATTATATTATTCATCTCTTTCCTGTGTCGATTATCCTATGATCATATTCCATTTCTTCTCCATTGAATCTATAATAAAAGTAAGAATCTTTAAAGAAACACGAGTATATTAATTTCTAGATATTCTTGGTCGAAACACGGCAACCCTAAGAAATGCATACGGCGTCTTAAAAGCGAGCCCTTATCGCAAAATGGTAAGTAGCAAAAACGGCATTAGGAAAGTTCTCATTATTCCGTGTCCTTCTTACTTCCATTATTTCCGTGTGCGTGCTTCGTAATTAAGCTCACCAACCAAAAACACCTTCAGAAAGTCACAAGGAAAAGTTGAAGGAAAACCTTTCAGCGAGAACTCCACAGCACGAACGAACAAACTTCATATTGCAATCAGGGTTGCTATATGTTACATATTGTGCACATTTCTAGCTAAGAAATATTACTTTATATACTTTGATAACTAATGCAAATGGCAACCCTGCTTCAAGGATCAATCGAGTTGGAACAAAAAGAGCGAAAATTGCAAGAAGAAAAGTTTCCACTGCCCCTTGTGGGTAAAAAAGTACCAAAGTTAAAAACTTCACATGGAAAAAGGGGATAAAAAAAGTTTTCTACCCAAGACAATTTCAAGATGTGAAATTCGATTGGAGTGAAAGCCCCTCGGTGAAGTTTGAGACAAATTGTGGCTCCCGACCGGGTCGTCGTTGCGGGTTGAATATATTTTACACGCTTCAGGGCTTTCTACAAATTGGGTTTTGTCCCCCTATCATCCGTTCAGGCAATTTTAACCTCCCTCCAGCGAGAAAGTGGCGATCAGACCATTGGCCGGTTTAAAAAAGTCAAATTCAACCTTAAGACGGCGAAATGTTGTAATTTATGGCGGAGTTTTGCCAGCTATCCAGGCAGAAAATGCAACCCTAATTTCAACCTTAAAGCCACTTACGGTTGTGCTTACTTTTTTAAAATCGGCCTCAGAAGCGAAATATACGCAGAAGTAAATGCAAAGTTATTTCTTCTAAAATCAGTCTTTATTATTCTTTCTTCGTGATCTATGATTTCTAAAGCGTGGAACGGAAAAGCTGTCATTTCACACGTTTCCACACTGTTGTTCCTCATAAACCTTTAAAATTGCCTCCGTACATGAGGGAACATATTTAAAGGAATCACGAGTAGCATTCGTCACCATCCATATTATGATTATTCTAGCAAGGGTGGTGTTAATTGCCAAAAGGATGCATTAAAATATCACATACACACATAATTACAACTTCAGGCACAATCTTCTCGCTGACAAAGCTTGACAAATCATTACTTTTCTTTCACATTTGATTCTGGGGGAGACATCTCTCAGCTTCCTTCTTCTATGCTTGTTCCAATATCCACTTTCCGGTATCACTCGTGCTTCTTCTTGCCGCCCTTGGGCCTGATGATGCGCTCACTCTCCACGATGACGTCGGGCGAGTTGATGCGCTCATACACCACGGTGACGCTGGGCGAGTTGCTCCTGGTCGGGTTGGTGGCCGGGGAGAGCGGGATCCTGGAACCCTCCTCGAGGCGGGATCGCTCCGAAGGAGCCCCAAAGTCACGCAAGTTGGAGGGGAAGTCCCCGGCCATGGTAGGCGGATCGGCGATGGGTTCGGGGGCATCAGACAGGGCCTGGGACACATATGACAGGATGCCGGATCTCTTGTCAGATCCCCACATCAGAGGGGACTTACGGTCCGGTAGAACAACTGAAATAAATAGAGCTAAAATATTGACAAATACATTTTAAAATATTTCGAATGCCTACCAGAGGAGGTGTTGGAGCGAGTGCCTCTGATCAGTCCGTCTAGGTTTCCCCCAGGCTGCCTGCTGTACGGCAGACGCATCATCCAAGCGTACATCAGCCCGCCGTAATCCTCCTGCCTAAGCACGGGGGCATCCGGGAGCTCGGCCCAGAGCCTGGTCATCTGATAACCGCGCGCCTCTCCCCTTGCAATCATGCCGGCAGCTCCACCCGCGCCGCCGCCACGCTTGTTGTTGCCCTCGCTGTAGGACTTCTTCACCGGGTTGTCCGGCCGCTCGTCCTCCTCCTCTTTCTTCTTCTCACACTCTTCGCAGCTTGGCTCGTCGTCTGTCGAGAGCTGCCCGTGGATGCAAAACTTCTTCATGGCGGTTTCTTTGAGTCCCTTGGCCGTTTCTTTGACTTTGCTGAGGCTCGAAATGCTCGGCAGGCTACTCCTCCTGTTATCAGGTTTCGCCAGCATCTCATCGATGAGCGGACCAACATGTGCGTTGAGCTCCGATGCGCACTGGGAGCTCTCGAAGGGGACGCCTTTGGCCTTCTTCTTCTTCGCCTCTTCTTCGGCAAGGCTCTCCGCCGTGGCACGAACCTCATTGCCCTGAAGTTAGAAGAATAACGATAAATAATGACTCAAAAAACTAAAGAAGGAACCTTACCCTATCCACGAATGTTTGATCCATGCCTTCCATGTAGACGGCCTCATTGCTGACCTTCTCCCTCCTCCCGGGTGGCTCATCAACGGCACCAGCGCGAGTCAGCCGAGGCCGAGCACCCGAAGATGGCCCAGGGACAGCAGCCGCTTCGTTGGACTTCTTTGCTTTGGGGATGGCTCCCTTACTCTCGTCCTTCACGTTGTTCCCATTGCTGCGGTTCTTGTCATTCCCGTTGCTGCCTTCGTCCTTGCCGTTGCTGCCATCGTCCTTGCCGTTGCTGTCGTCTTTTTTGCCGTTGCTGCCGTCGTCCTTGTTCATGTTGGTCTTCAAAGAGGGGCAACGTTTCTTGGCTGAGGAATCTGCCTGAAAACGGAGAAGACAGAAGAGACAAATAAAAATGGAGGAAAGGAAGAATGTCCGTGCTGAGCAACTCACCTCCATCAGCTCCAAAGCTGCGTACTGAACGAGGTACTCAGTGAGACCGCCATTTCCAGGCGCAAAAGTCAGCACATCATCGTGCAGCAGCTTCACTGACGCACTCTCAGCGCTGGGTGGCAGCATGAAACGCTCTCCGTTGACGAAGACGGCGCCACGTTGGGAGCGGAGAACGAGCGATGCGCGGTCTGCGCCTGCGTCAGCCACGACATCGGCCATGCGTCGCGGCGCGCGTTTGCCGTTGAGCACAATGTCACAGGAAGGCTTGCGTCCGATGCGGAGCACTCCCGGACGGCGGAGCTTAAGGCAAGGCTGGTCAATGGGGAGGAGCATGCAGAAGAGATGCCCTCGATCCGGATTGGTCTGACGCTTGGACGCCCGGTTGTGCGTCATGTTGCGTACATCTGAAATTAGATATAAATTATCATTTTACAAGGCAATGTAGAAATGTATTATTACCGTCTTCCGACATTGGAACCAGGGTTGCCTCCGCGTCCTTCTCTATGGCGGTATGATCAATCAAGCCAAGGCTGCCACGGTGAACTAAAAGAAGGGCTCTTTACTAATGATTAATCCACTAAAGACAGTAGATCTTACCAGAACTCGGTCCATCTTCCTCTTCCAACATTGTGATATTCGCCGCCTCGGAAAGGACCTTGAAAATGAAATCGTATTTGCCAATCGATGCAAAAAAAACCACTGAACTGAAGAGTATGACTCACGTTCTGTTCCTTCGGAAGAGAGCCAGCGTCATTCTCGGAGCCAATTGGAGTGGAAGTGCAGAGCGGCTGCTTGTCCTCTTCGTCCAGGTCGATGCCCTTGGCCGCCGCAATGGCTGAGGCGGTCTCCTTGGCGAGCTTGAGTACCAGGTTAGGCAGCTGGGACTTTTTGAGGTATCGGTTACGGGCCAGTTCCTAGTGAATGAAAGAGCAGTTAGAGCTTAAGAGTTTTAGAGTGGTAACAATCACCGTAACATGTTAGTGATTTAAATGCTTTGTGTATGGAGGACGTTACATTTTCCTGTATGCCGTTATAGCTCTTTAAAACTAGTTACTTTTGCTATTACTCGACTCAATACATAACAAAAACGGGGTAAATGTAGTTCGTGGTCCCTAGAGCCAAATTAGATGAAAATGAACTGTTTTCTTAACTTCTTATGGCTATATCTCGTAAAATAATTACTCACGTAGATATGATCCAGTTCTTCCTCATGGTGCTCGTTCAGTTTTCCGGACAGTTTGGCGAGGACATCGCGAGCAGCGTGCGCCCTGGCGAACAGGTCAGCGTGGACGAAGAGGGTATCTGGAACAACGAACTAGCATTAATTTAATTTTATCGGCATACAGAACCTAAAATATACCTTCTCCGGGCTGCCTGTGTCTCATGGTCATGGTCAACCACCTCTCCAAGGCCTGAATCAGCCACTCCCCCGTCTTGGGCCACTCCACGGACACGGCGCCCACCTCAATGATGAACCTCGTCAGCCACGCCCACCTGCCCTCATCCTCCATCGCCTCGTACTCGGCCATGCCCATGGTTGTCGCCACGGCCTCATCGTAGACCTCTTCCTCCGTCTGATCGCGCTCATCGTTCCGGATGACGTTTGCAATGAAGGGCGCGATGAGGGCGGGGTCGATCTGGCGGCGGGCGCAGGCGAGGAGGGTCTTGCCGCCGCCTTCGAGGCCTTCGTGGACGAGGTGGGTGTTGGGGTTCGTCTTGAGGATGTCCAAGAGTTCGGCGTATGTTGGGGAGGATCGGCGGTAACCGATGTAGTCCCGCCTTCGGCCGCGCCCTGAGGACGAGTCCCCGGTCATGGTCGGACCAGCAGTGGATTAAGAGTCTCCTTAAACAATGTTGAAGAAGGCTTAGTTCCTTTCAGTC
The DNA here is from genome assembly GCA_900659605.1 of Tisbe holothuriae. NCBI lineage: Eukaryota > Metazoa > Arthropoda > Copepoda > Harpacticoida > Tisbidae > Tisbe > Tisbe holothuriae. The sequence continues at coordinate 4,813 of LR140186.1, read as the reverse complement.
AAGGAAAAATAACTTAATAGGACTTGTTAAAGTTAAATAACTTTTTAACTTAATTGTGTCCAGTCGATTTAGCCCACTGTGTTCTCTGCTTTGGCCGGTTTACACTCCTTTTCGTGCTCCTTGGGCGTTTGCACCGTTTTGTTGATTTTTCTCTTTTTATATATATTTTTAGGGAGGCTGAGTGCTTGCGCCTCAGCGGAACTCAGTAACCAGTTAAGGCAGAAAGAATTCCTGAGTCCGGTTAGAAATCCCGCCGTTCCCGCGCGCGGGAAATTGTCACGGACAGTCGGACAAAATCGTCGGACACGGTGATATATATATTTTTGAAACTCAATTTAAATTAGCCGGTCTAAACTTCCATATATTTTTCATGTACAATAAAAGACTAAATCCATTAACAGTTAGTTTTGTAACTTTATTATACTCGTATTCGAATCGATACATATGCTCTTGATATACAGGGTTGATAACTGTAATTAATAAGTTTTCTTTTACATTCAAAAACATTTTCATATTCTCACTCGTAGCTGTGTTCAATATATCTATTTAAATGCTGACTCATCTTCGTATTCATACACATATTTTGAACATACATCAAAGTTGGGTATGCAAATCTGTCTCTTAAAGACAGATATTGCTGGAAGACTTTGTGATTATGTTGCTTGAATGGAGCCGATTATTCTCCATTATTTTCATTCAAATATCATTCATATCACTACCTTTTTTATACATTATAATCTATTAGGTGATTATTGCGTCAATACATTCACAACATGAGAGTATATTAATATGTTTAAAGCGGGAACAACCAAGCTTCACAACCATTAATTTGGCAAGTGACTTCAAAAGCTAAAAGCTTGCAGGAAGCTTTTGAATATTTGGATAAGCTATCTGCGTTATAATTGGAATTTTCGATGAAACAATGCTCTATTTACACCTAATATATTTTAATAATCTCATACTTTTTTCTTGAAAGCCAGGATTGGACATCCTTTGTGAATCTCTTTTATGCAGAGATTACTTCTTAAATTCAAACAATAATATTTCCAGCTAAATAGACAAGATCAAATGGGGGAATAGATAAATCAGCCTTTGTTGCATCAAACTATTTTAAAGGGAATTATATATTAATGTGCCTGTTGATCACATTAAACATAAAGTGGGGTTATAGGATGCCATTTAATAAACATATATTCCATTATTTATCTTTTTTGTCACAACCGCCGAACCCTCTAAATCTCTTTTCATCATTAAGCAATTTATCTTCCATGCTCAACTTTCCCCAATTCTCTATAATTCCATCTCTTCTTGTTTCCATTGGCCACTTTTCCATTCTTTTGGTGTTCTTTCATTAAAGTCATTTTTCCTCAAATTGATGCTCTGGAACCTGCATTTCATGTGTTTTTTATACGGTTGGTTTTCTTCTTATACGGTTTATACATTCAAGATGACAGCTAATAAAAGGTTTAAGGGGGAGTAGGTGACACATTAATGAAACTAAATACTTTTAACTAAGGTTGTAAAAGTGATCGCACATGTATGAAGAATATTTAGAGATCGTTTCCAAGCCTCTCCATCTCACTGAGCATGAAGTCCACATCCTGCTCGCCAACAGCCTGGTTCGAGATGATGCTCCGGAAGAAGTTTGGATACATCCCCAGCGGCTGGTAGCTGATCATGATCGTGCCCTGGTTCATCATCCGACCCTTCAGCTTGGCGGTGACAGTGCCGAGCTCCAGCTGCCAGTCCCTGGTGCCGTACTGCGGACACTGCCTCGGCCTCAGCCGCTCCGGCACGTACCAGAAGATGACGTTGGTGCACTCGGGATCCTCGTTGAGCAGGTAGAACTTCTCGCCCTCCTCCTTCATGCGGCGGATCTGGTAGGCGGTCAGGTCCATCAGGCGCTCGATCTGCCGCTCGAAGCCGGACATGCCCTGGAAAATGTAAACACGGGGGATGTGAAATAATTGGCTGCTGAGCTGGAAAATGCCATCTTTTGATAAGGATTACTGGAGACACAGAGAAAGTTTTACGCTTTTAAGGGATCGTTTCTGCTCCGATGGTCATGAATTGCGATTTGAGGATTACAGGGCTGCCATATTTTGTGACAAACTGAACAAACAAATAAACTGTCATCCCTGCTCACCCTAGATCTCCACTGCAGCCAGAACTTGAAGATGTCGTTGTGCCTTCCGCATTGGATGACCTTATCTCCAGTGTCATAGCACACGTCGTAGTGCTTGTCGCGCTGGAATAGGTAGTCGGCGGACATCTGGTTGCAACTGATCAGGAGACCCTAGAACCAAAATATTAGCATATTAATAACCGTCTCATAAGAAACCTTTTAACATCAAGATAAGGCACTAATATGGAAATATGATTACAGTTAAAGGTGTAATTACACAGTGAAACGAAGAACTCAAGTATATACAGCAACTAAACAACAACTGGGGGAATGAATGCAAAGAACAAAATGGTTTAATTACGTCTTCAGGCCTGGCTGGCTATAAGTGGGAAACGAAATGTAAAGTTACACAGTACAACTTAAAACATTTTATTAAAAGGAAAGTTTTAAGTGCTTTTTCTTACATTTTCCTTAACATGCAGAGTCGAGCATTGCAGCAGTGTTCCCATCAGCTTGTGGGGATTCCAAGTGCATGAGTCAGCCCTGAAAAGGAAAGAAGGGAGAATATTGTAACGACTTTCGATAAATCGCCCGAGGGAGAAGAAGCATCATAACGTCCATATGTTGTACACAGCGATCTGTGTCAGATTTTTCAATATCCATTTTACTGCCAATGGCGCCATTTGCCGTTAAGATATGAGGAAAAAGATGACGGCATGTGTGAGCACACGTTTCGTTATTACCTCTCAATTCCGGCGAACTTGGTAGCCCTGTACTTGGGAGACATCAACAGTCCACCGCCCCAGGCCGCCTGGAAATATGATTAACACGGTCAACCACCGATGTATATAAGACAGTTAATAGTTCTCACGTCAATGTGCAGCCAGATCTTGTGCTTCTCGCAGATGTCCGCAATGGGGTTGATGGGGTCGAATGCGCCGTAGACGGTGGTCCCGGTGGTGCAGTTGACGAAGAAGGGCAGGTGGCCCTCGCTCTTGTGGCGGACAATCAGCTTCTCAAGCTCGTCGGGGATCATGCGGCCCCTGGAGAAAGCGCGGGAAGTTTAAAATAAAAAAGTTCTTTAAATATGAAATTGTCAGGCGCTTACTTGTCGTCGCAAGGAACTTGGACGCAGTTCTCGGTGCCAAGGCCGACCGCCGAAGCGCCGCCAGAAATCGAGTAGTGATGCTAAAAAGAGGAGATAAGGTTTCACCATAAGTTGGATTTTATTGTAGATAATTGATTAGCCATGTAAATGCATAGAAATGCCTAAAATTAAGTTTTATATGCTACTCACATGTCTGGAGGTGTACATGATGAGCTGTCCCTTGATGGCCCTCATTCCATGCTTCTTGTGCTGCGGGTACAGCTTGTGACGAGCAATCATCAACGCGTACATGTTGCTAATGGACCCACCTATCAATTTGGACCATAATAAGCCCCATTTCATTATTGGACATTGTATCTAATTACCCGGTGCGAGAGTGCTGTCCCCAGACGTGAACCCGATGAGCTCCCTCATCTTGGTCAGACACTCGTTCTCCATGAGGATGAAAACGGGCGCGATCTCGTAGGTGAACATGTTGGTGTTGGCCGTGGCGGTGAGCCACTCGCCGGCCATGGACACGATGTCAAGCCCATTGGACAGCTGGTTGAAGAAGTGAGGGTGACCTGAAATAGGACAAAAGAAGGGGTTTAGCTGATGATGTGGTACATAATTAGTGTGTAGTTATGGTCAATGTTGATGAATTTCGCCATGGAATGTGAAAGCTCCCATTGCCAGTATGAGCCTGGATGCATATTTATATCAGGTCCCATAGAAGCAATGGACCCTCCACACTGGCATATCAGACTCTTCTTCAGGGCACACACAATCTGAAAACTGGAAGACTCTTCTTATCTCGTTTTGGATATTGAACCCCCGAGGGACTTCTTCTTCTTCTGTGAGGGTGTTAAAAGGAGCATTTAAACCCCCTTGCAATGTATACTATACTCGATATCGAGCCCCGTCTAGATCAATCATATTTTTAATCCGACGTGAGAAACTTTCGCCCTGCGGATTAGAAGCAGCTCGATAGATAGACAGTCTCTTATCCTCAGAGTGTGAATGTGTTTGATAGACGGTTTCCATATTGCGGATACACATAATACGATGAAATAACAAACAGACACCTCCTGTATAAACACTTGATAAATGGCATTCACAATGGTATTTACTCTGCACTTTTGCATTAATCCGTATTGATGTCAGCTTCAGTTACCTCAAGTTTTCTTCTTCCGGCGGTGTTTCCAGCACATTTTGACCGATCCTGCTCCCTGCATGGTAGGAGCAGAAATGGGGCAAAGAGTGCTCTTCAATGAGACATGAGATAGTACTTTTAGCTTCATGGTATCAGCGGGAGTTTGGCGAGAGAGAGGCTCTCGAGAGCGCCGGGGGAGCTTTCTAAACGGAGGATTGGCGAGAGAAAGCCCGGTCGGTGTTTAGAAAGCTCCCCTCAAGTGAAATACGGTTTTAATTTGGTTACTTTTCTTCTTCTTTCGTTCCCCTTTTGTTTCAAATTAAGGAATTGAAAAATTCCACCTCACGCCATTACAATATAATGGCTTCCAGGAGCTTCCAGTAGATCCGGCTGTTTCTCTGTATCACTCCGAGCTTTATTTATATTCCATGTGGGTCGAGTGTTTTAT
>LR140185.1:0-18779 GCA_900659605.1 Tisbe holothuriae | reverse complement strand
GGTCCAATGACGGCGGTGAACGAGGGCAGCGGCCCCAGCCTCCGGTAGCCCTTGTAGGACTTGAAGTTCTCAAGCTCGATGAACTTGAGCTGGACGGCCATTATGAGGCCTTAAGGGGGTTATTAACGGCTAATTAAGGAGGTAATTAGAGTTAATTAGGCAGGAAAAACACTTTCTCCTTCAGAGAAGGCGAAATTTTGCGCTTTCCTAAATGTTTCTTTTTGTTCAATTCCGCCTGGGCTGCACTGGCTGGGGAGCGGAACCTGACGCGTGCAGGGGAACCACAATTATTACACAGGAGACGGAAACCGTTCTTAAACGACGAATTCACACGAAAATATGTAGTATGCCAGTTTTTACATACATCGCAGTTGTTATAATCTATAGTGCTGTATTATTTTAACTCGTCCGTTTAAACTTATACGATTTTGACAGTTCAATGCAAGGTACGACTATGCTTTCTGTATCCCCTGATTCTTTTTATTGCCAAATCAGCCCAGTTATCATCTGGAAAAAAAGCGCGGGGTATTTAAAATACAGCAGCTTATATAAATTAATGTCCATATATAAAATGATTTGCTTGCCTTAGGTAAATTTCAGATTAACTTTAGGATAGAATCACAACTAAAACGGTTTTAGTTCTGTGAATACAAGTGCTTCTATAACGTATCTAATGCGCTATATCTGTTCAGAAGGGGGAAATCAAGTGATTTGAACAGGTATTAAGTAGGAAACGCTAATATTATCTATTTCCACGGCCAATACATGTATTTTTCTATCAAAAATAGGGAATTCACACAAAAGTATAGCCAATATTAGTAAATTTAACGTTTGAAAAGTTAATTTTTCCCAGACTTAAGGCGGCGCGCGCGGAGTTAGTTGCGAACTCAGTGGACTGAGCGTGCGCTTGCTCAGCCGCTGACTTTTAGAATTGCAGATCAAAACAACCAACACACGTGCAGAGAGTGGGAAAATAATACAACTTGCACAACAGCTCGACCATGGACGACACCGGCGGCGGCCCCGCCTCCCACAAGGGACACCACAAGGCAAAGTCAGGCCGCGGCCAGAAGGCGGCCGCAGCCAAGAAGAAGCTTGCCAAGGTGACCGACCTGAGCGCAGAGGACGCGAGGAAGCGGAACCCGAAAGCGTTCGCCATCCAGAATGTGCAGAAAACGGAGCGGAGAGTGAGACGCAAGGAGGACATTGGAGAGAAGAGGAAGCGACTGCCGGCGGTGGACAGGGCACCGCTGCAACCCCCGCCCTATGTCGTGGCAGTGGTGGGCCCGCCAAAGGTCGGCAAGTCCACTCTCATCCGGGGGCTCATCAAGAACTTCACCCGGCAGAAGATTAGCAACATCCAGGGCCCGGTCACCGTGATCGCGGGCAAGCGCCAGCGGCTCACCTTCATCGAGTGCAACAACGACGTCAACGCCATGATTGACGTGGCCAAGGTCGCCGACTTGGCGCTCATCATGGTGGACGCGTCGTTCGGATTCGAGATGGAGGTGTTTGAGTTCCTCAACATTTGCCAGGTGCACGGCTTCCCCCGGATCATGGGCGTGCTCACGCACCTCGACTACTTCAAGAACACAAAGACGCTGCAGAGGACAAAGAAGATTATGAAGAACCGGTTCTGGACGGAGGTGTACCAGGGGGCGAAGCTGTTCTACCTCTCAGGGCTCATTCATGGAGAGTATCAGAATACCGAGGTCCACAACCTGGGCCGGTTCATATCTGTGATGAAGTTCCGTCCGCTGACCTGGCGAGAGAGCCATCCGTACCTGCTCGCCGACCGCATGGAGGACCTCACGCACCCAGAGGACACGCGCCTCAACGCCAAGTGCGACCGGGACGTGGTTCTCTACGGATACGTCCGAGGCGCGCATCTGCAAGACAAATCCAAGGTGCATCTGGCAGGCGTGGGCGATCTGTCCATCGCGGGCGTGCGCTTCCTGCCAGACCCGTGCGCCCTGCCCGAAAAGGACAAGCTGAAGAAGCGCACCCTCATTGAGAAGGAGAAGACGATCTACGCGCCCATGTCCGGCGTCGGCGGCGTCATCTTTGACAAGGACGAGGTGTTTGTAGAGGTGGACGAGGCCAAGGAGGCGCGCGGCAAGACCATCCGCTTCGCAGACGAGGATGAGGACGAGCTCGTGCCCGGGGCTGAGATGCTGGAGGGCATCATGCAAGCGGAGAAGCCGCTCGATGAGAAGATTGACGCCAGTGAGATTCGTCTGTTTTCCGGCAGTGCTCCGATTCGGTCTGCGGACTTTAAGGATGAGCAGCCGACAGTTGAAAACCCCGTTTCTGATGATGGCGGTCGGAGAAAGGTTGTCTTTGATGTGGATGACGATGAAGTTGAGAGCATGGAGCTTGGGGATGACGACGATGATGATGACGAAGGGGAGGAAGAGATGGACAGTGACTCGGAAGACGATTCGGAGGAGGAAGCTTCCGAAGAGTCTGACAGTGATCAAGAGCCAAAGTCTTCCAAGAAAGATGAAGTTAAAGACGATCTCAAGTCCAAGATTAGTTCAGCTCTGGCCGAGATGAAGAAAGATGCCAAGGCATGGCAGAGTGGCTCCTCTGGAAATAAGGGCGTGTCTGCTGGTGATAGTGGTCACGCCTCCCAGTCTGATGAGGAAGACAGTGACGAGCAGAGCGAGGATGAAAAGAATATGGTGATCCAACAGGCTGCAGACAACTTCTACGACCGCCTGAGCAACACAACGTCGCTTCGGAAGCTCGTCTACGGTTTCCAGGCCCATGACACTCCCGCCAAGGAGGACTTTTCTCGGAAGAGGAAGAAGGGCCAGAACGACGATGAAGACGACGACGGCGAGATCGGAGGTCTATTCAAAGTGCTGAGTCACGATCAGAGGGACAAGTCTTCCAGGGCGGCAATGCTGAACGCTGAGGACACGACTCGATTCCAGACAGAGACGATTCAAGATTGGACACTGGATGACGTGCGGGACTCCATCCGGGACTGCTTCGTGACGGGAAAGTGGAAGGGGTCGGAGGATGCGGAGACGCTCCTCAAGATGGACGAGGAAGATGAGGACGAGGATGAGGAGCTCTTCGGAGACTTTGAGGACCTCGAGACTGGCGAGGTTCACGGGGCCAAGGAGGAGGGCGCTATGGATGAGGAAGAAGACAAACCGAGGATCGTCGAGGACGAGAAAGAGTTGAAACGGCTGCGGATTGAGAAGAAGCGCAAGCTCAAGAAGCAGTTTGACTCCCAGTACGACGAGGGTGGCGACGGCGAGGGCAACAAGCACTACGAGGACCTCAAACGTGAGGTTGAGCAGCAGAGCATGATCAACAGGAGCGAGTTCGAGGGCATGACGGACGAGCAGAGGATCGAGTACGAAGGATACAGAGCTGGCATGTACGTCCGAGTGGAGCTCCGAGGCGTGCCGTGTGAGCTCGTGACCCACTTTGACCCCACATATCCTCTGCTTCTCGGCGGGCTGCAGGCTGGCGAGGATCAGGTCGGCTACGTCCAGGTCCGGATGAAGAAGCACCGTTGGTACCCCAAGATCCTCAAGAACCGAGACCCGCTCATCATGTCGCTGGGATGGCGGCGGTTCCAGACCCTGCCGGTGCTGTCCATCACTGAGCACAACATGCGGCATCGTATGATCAAGTACACGCCTGAGCACTTGCACTGTGACGCGCATGTGTGGGCGCCCATCACGCCGCAGGGAACGGGATTCCTCGCTGTGCAGACTGTGGCCGACGTGCGGGCGTCGCGGTTTAGAATCGCCGCCACCGGAGTTGTGCTCGAAATGGACAAGTCGACACAAGTGGTGAAGAAGCTCAAGCTTACCGGAGAGCCGTATCAGATCTTTAAGAAGACTGCTTTCATCAAGGGAATGTTCACAAGCGCTCTGGAGGTGGCCAAATTTGAAGGCGCCAGCATTCGCACCGTGTCGGGCATCCGTGGCCAGCTCAAGAAGGGTCTCAGCTCACCGGAGGGCGCGTTCAGAGCCACCTTCGAGGACAAGATCCTCATGAGCGACATTGTCTTTGTCAAAACGTGGTTCACCGTCGAGATCCCAAAGTTCTACGCTCCCGTGACGAACATGCTCCTAGCGCCAGAGGAGAAGCTCAGCTGGCGTGGTATGAAGACGGTGGGCGAGCTGAAGCGCGAGCGCGGCATCAAGGCTCAGGTCAACCCGGACAACCTGTACACGGCAGTGGAGCGCCAGCCCAAGATCTTCAACGAGCTGCAGGTACCGCGGAATCTCCAGAAGGACCTGCCTTACAACCTCAAGCCCAAGCATGGCACCGGCAAGGGTAGGCAGCTGTCCAGTGAGCGCGTGTCCGTGGAGCTGGACTCGAGCGAGCGGAAGGTTCGCGGGTTGATGAAGGTGCTGCGCGAGGTTGCCGAGGACAAGGGCAAGCGGTTGGACGAGGAGAAGGCGCGGCGTGTGGGCGGGCTGGTGAAGCGGCAGGAGGCGCTGGAGGAGAGGAAGTTCAAGAAGCAGAAGGAGGCGAGGAAGCAGGTGGCGCGGGCCGTCAGCAAGGATATGGCCAGGAAGGAGAAGTTGGCTGCAAGGGGAGGCGGTGCAAAGAGAAGAAGGACGGAATAATACAGTTATGGGTGTCCAATAATTTCATAAAATATAGTTCCAAAAATAATCATGACTTCATCTTTCTGCGCATTAGAATATGGGAACTGTTACTAAATAACAGAGACTCTAGTGGTAGATTATTTATATAATTTTGTAAGCATGTGCGGTTTTCAAAATACAAACCGAGGTCGGTTTCGGTTTTCAGTTTTTGCTTTATATAAACTGGCTGGCATACACAGTATACGATTTTTTTCAACTTTCCTACTGTATGTATAATGAAGCTCGAAGACCTTGCTCCTTTTTACTGGAGACTTCCCTACTCATATAAATGTAATTTCCTGTAGAAATAGTTGCCAGACTGAGGGGCCTTCTGACACACATCATTTTTGGTAAAAATGAGCTGAGATTTCCTCAAAACTCCCCTTTCCAGAAAACCGACATACTGCCAAAAACCGACTTTTTCGGTTTCGGGTTTTAAATAAACCGAAAGTCGGTTGTCGGTTTTCGCACGTCCTTAGAATTTTGTACGAAAAAAGGTTCCAACTAAGGCTTGCATGAACCATTCTAGAGTGGACCATGAAATTCTACACTAGTGCAGAGTTCCTTGAGTGAACATATGATATGAGAATGGATATGCCAAAAGCCTTAAACTTACTATATTTGCACAAGGTAATTTAGGAACACTTCTCCATTACTTTTTTATGTTTTAAATATATAACTTGCTCACATTTAATGTTAAATATTTCAGTGAATCGTTAATTTTTACACAAACAAGAGCATATTCTTGACGCATAAAGAGGAAGTGCATTAAAATTGTTGCTGTAAAATGGTGGCACCCCTATATTTTGGAGAGCAATCGAACAAAGCAAGCGAGAGGAAGCCTATCAAAAGAAAGCAATGCATATGTGACAAGTGAATGAGGGTGTGAGCATTTATATAACAATTTAAACACTCTCATTAGATCTGCATCACCATGGCGACGTTAGACGACAAGCTCCTCGGCGAGAAGCTCCACTACTACTGCTCCAGCAGCGAGGACGAAGATGAGCCCGCCGCCCAAGGCGGAGGCCAGGCGCCAAAGTTCGTCCCCGAGGCTGAGCTCTCCAAGGGCGGCTACAACACCGGGCCCAAGGGCGTCATCGAAGACTGGCGCCGATTCAAACAGCTGGAGCGCGAAAACCGCGCCGAGGCGGAGGCTGAGAAGAAGGCCGTGGCCAAGCGCCTGGCCATGACGTGCCGCACCGACAAGGAAGACGAGGCTGCTAAGGCGCGCGATGAGGCGCTGGACGAGGACCTGGAGGCGCTGCTCGACGACGACGTGCTCAACGAGTACATGGAGAAGCGCATGAAGGAGATGATGAGCGCGGCGGCGGCCGCCACGAAGCACTTTGGCGCGTTGAACGAGCTCCACGACGGGGAGGAGTTCCTGCGCGCGGTTGACAGCGAGCCGGAGGCCGTCATGGTCATCATGGGCTTGTACGAGAATGACGCGCCCGGCTGCAAGGCGCTCGTCGGCTGCCTCGACATCATCGCAAAGGAGCATCCGTATGTCAAAGTGTGCAAGATCCTCGCGTCCGCCGCCGGACTCTCCAAGCATTTCAAGTCGAGCGGGGTGCCTGCCGTGTTGGTGTACAAGGCGGGCGACCTTGTCACGAGTTTTGTCAGTTTGGCGGAGACGCTTGGCGAGGACTTTTACGTGAGCGACCTCGAGGGGTTCCTGACTGAGAACGGAGTGCTGAAGGACAAGGAGCTCGTGCCCGATCTGGTGAAAAAGTCAGGGATCAAGTGTTCAGAAGTGACTGCCGATAGCGACAGTGACTAAGTTTTTAAGTTTAATCGATGTCATGTATGTTGTCAACTTTTATACCATTGTAAATGTTCTGTGTAAATGAAAACGAAATATTAATGATAAGCTTTAAGACATATTGGAAAACACTTTTAATTAAACAATTTAGAAGACATTTGACAATGGAGACTGTACATATTTTTTGGTTGTAATCCCCCATTAACATCATTGCTTCTGCTGCAACATCTTCTCCAAGATGTACTCGACGCCGTCCGCCTTCTTCTTCATCATCTTCTTTGCATTCGACCGAGCTCGGCTGCAGACCTCGGCCGCTTCCTCATTCGCACTCTCATCTGTCCGCTCAAAAGCCTCCTTCAACTCGGAGTCTCCTCCGATGGCGACTTGAACATCCTCCGAGCTCAGCTTCACCTCCTTGTCCTTGAGGAGACTCCTCGCCTCGTCGGGAGACACAGTGATGGAAGAGAGCAATGCTGCCATGGGTTTCTTACTCTTGCCTTTGTCCTTTCTTGGCGCGGGCTCCTTGCGGCACTTGGCCTTTTCTTTCTCCACAGCCTTCTTAATGTCCAGCCCGTATTTCTTATGCAAGTCGACGTGATCTCGAAAAGCACGGAAACAGGACAGGACGAGTGAGCACCCCTGATAGGTGCAGGCGAACCCCCCGTCAACCTTGTGCGACACTGAGTAGTGCTGGCGAAGGTTCCTCATATGAAGGAATTGCCTCGTACAACCCTCGGCCCCGCAGTGGAACAGGTCCCGGTCTGGGGCATGTGTTCGTGAATGTTGGTTCAGGTTCCTTCTGGACTCGAATTCCATGCCACATTCTGGGCAGATCTTCTTCCTAGACGCGTTGTGGACGATGGCCACGTGCTTCCGAAGCAACACGAACGTCTCAAACACCTCCGAGCACTCTTTACACGAATGCACGGTCGGCTGGGGACTGGCAGAGTGCTCCGTGATTCTGTGCCGGCGCAACACTCTCAGCTCAAGGAAGCGGTCTCCGCAATCGCTGCATTTGTAGATCTTGGCCTCCTTCAGGCCGTGCTCATTCGCCTCGTGCTTCAACAGTGTGGTCTTCTTGGCAAAGCTCTCGCCGCAGTGCGTGCACGTAACACGCTTACTGCCACCCTCCCCGTGGTTCACGTTCATGTGCTTCTTCAAGGCATACTTGGTCGCGTACTCCTTGGGACAGAGCTCGCACTTGAACACCGTCTTCTCATGGACATTTGCCGTGTGGAGCGCGAGATGGTCACTCCTCTTATAGCTGGCATCACAGCCAGCCTCTGGACATTTAAACTTCCTCGTGTCCGAGTGCACAACGTTCAGATGAACCGTCAGACGCTTCCGCTTGGAGAAGAACTTGTCACAGTCCGGGTGTGGGCACGCGTGCACTGTACTGCTGCCCGCACTGGACGCTGTCGGAGTCTTTGGCTTGACGCTCTTGAGAGTCTTCTCCCACTCAGAGTCCACCTCAATCTCACTAACACTGTCCTCCTCCATGGCACTGGACGAGGCGGGCTCTTCCAAGTCTCTTAACTTTGCTGATAGTTCTTTCATGGTTAGATACTGATGACGTCGTCAATGTCGGGAAACTTGAGATCGGGCTCAGCCGGGAACGTGATTGTTTTGACGTCTGTGGCCCGAAGCCTGATCCAAGGGATGGGTCCCGTGGGAGATGTGAAGTTCTGCAGGATGTAGTAGAGCATGCCCCGGTCGGTGCCGTGGAACACGCCCGTGGTCTGGAAGCCGCCGTGCAACACCAGCTCGCACCGCTGTCCAGAGAGGCGCTTGAGGGTCTCAATTTGCTCGAATCTGAGTCTGCTTCGCTCTTCCTGCTTCCTGGTGGTGTCTTCGCCGTCGGTCATTCTGCCGTCATTGGATCTGGAACAAAAGGATAACGAGTTAATGTCATATTTGACGTGATTGCTTTGTTTTCATAACGTATATTTCACTTTCAAGCTGTCAACGGTTTCTCCCACTTTGGTTTCTGATCATGTTTCCCGTCCCGAAAGAGCAGCCCACGGATCTTGAGCAGTGGCGGGAATTTGCTCTTATCCTCTGGACCCCGCTCCGGAAGCCGCTCCAACCCCAGATGTCTCTTAATAATACCCACAACCTGTTCAATCTGCTCCTCGTCCGGCTTATCATGCCACTGTTTGACAAAGAAGTGCCAGACGACCTCATGCAACCGAGGCAAGCCTCGTTTCAAGAACGACTCGCACTTGCGATTCTGCTCCACCACGTTGAGCAGCCACCACTCAAAGTGCGGCCGATACGGCGCGCTCAGCATCTTGGCCGCGAACGCGTTCTCGCCGCCGTCCCCGTAGAACATGTTGAGGCTGATGCCGGTGTCCAGGGCGGACACCTGGTGCCAGTAGAATGCCGGGATGAAGAGCATCTCCCCGGGCTCCAGGACGCACCACTCACAGCGAGCATTGGCAAACTCCGGGTGCGCCGCCAGGTCAGGCTTATCACAGTTGACGTTGGACTGGACGGTCTTGCCGTGGGAGCCGAGCGGGTTCGGGTACAGGCTCTTGAGGTCGTGGCCAAACAGCCGCACTCGTTTCCGACCGCGGATCATTGCCAGGAAGTTGTCATCAGGGTCAAAGTGGCAGAACTCGTAGTGACCCTCGAGTGCCACCCAGAGGTACGGGCCGAGATGCAGCTTGCCGTTGCTGGTGAGGTACTCTGGCAGCGGGACATCGTCCAGAAGCTGTGGGAACGCCTGTTGCATACTGGCAACCGCGAGATAACTACTCCTCGCCCTGGCGTTTGCCTTGCGCAGATCGGCCACATAGCCGGCGAACGTGTCCTTTCGAATGGAGTATGCTTTTCCAGTGCGGTAGTCTTCCAGGTCGGTCTTGCCCCTGATGTAGACCTCGTTGTCGCCCACGCGCTCCACCAGCGACTCGAGCGTCCATTCCCGGGCCGGCCATCGGTCTGTGGCGCCCGTGATGATGACGGGCTTTGCTTGTAGGAAGTAGTCTGACTGGAATCGGTCCGGGGTGAGGTTTGCCGCTGGCACTCGCGGGATCTCGGACACGTCGGCGCAGATGCCCTCCAGGTTCATGGCGAACAATTATGGGACGCTGTCCTCTCACTCCTCCGTTTCAATTTTCTTCTTTCTTTCTCAGCCCATGCATGCATGTTTACATTCTTTGACTCAGCTTGAGATGTTGTAGGGGACGCAGATTATGTGAAGAGGAATTTTTTATAACTTTTTATTGCATTTAAATATATCTTTTATGAAGGTGTGCACCGTCTTTATGCGTAATGCTGTCTAAATTGGAATATATCAGAGAGTTAAAAAGTACATTATTACTGCAAAACGCAATTTCATCTAATAATATTTTAGTCTTGTTACTTTTTTTCTTTCCCCTGCCGGCACGTGTTGTTTTAATCTTTCTTGCGGCCTCAAATTTCTCAAAAAAATATATATGCTGAAAAGGCTGACGCAAAATTGAAAATTTAGTGAAACTTGAACTTTGTGAGTGTTGTTCTCCATGCCTCTGTTCTGAGCCTCGACTCGCCGTCTTGTCCGGTGGCGTCCGAGGCTGGACGGAAGCGACCTTTAGAAGCAATTGCAGGCATATAGATAGGTAACGAAATTTGCCAAAAAATAGTGACTTTTGGCCCTTTAGGATAGTGAAAGTAATATATGGAAATCATCAGGAAATGTTACTGTAAAAGTAAGTGAAGTTAATTTATAGTTGACCTATCAGAATTCTTGCCAATAACCTCAAATGAACTGATCTTTAATTGTCTACCCTTCGACTTTCAGTCGCTATGGCCACCCCTGCTGGAGATCCGCTCCGAGTGCGGCGACCCCGCCGAGGGGACACCGAGCAGCAGCTGGACCAGGAATATTCGCAATGGAAGCGGCAAGAAGAGGGCGAGGGTGGCACGACAAGGACAGAGGAGGAGGAGACTCCCAAGGTGGTGGACCCGACCACGGTGCTAAGAGATGTCACCGAGCAGGCGCAGGAGTGGTGCAAGCCACCATCGGAGCCGCTGCCTATTGGAGGCTCAGCGGCGGCAAGAGCAGCCATGACATTGCCTGCAGCCGTGCTTCAGAAGACAGCCACCAGGAGTCTGGGTCCAAGAAGAAGAAGTCCCTCTTTGCGCGCCACCTTCAGAAGACAACGGCTCCGTCGTCCAGCCAGCGGTCCACTTCAGAGGCTGGAGCTGCCTCCGACGGTTGGTGGAATGAGCGCGGTGTTCTCGTCGATGGCTCCGGCCTGACATCTTCGAGTAAAGAGGAGATCCACAAAAGCAACGCAGAGTTTCTGAAGAGTGCCAACGCTGAGCAGTTGAGGGAGATGAAGGAACAGGTGGCGGCGGCATTGTCGCCAGAGATCAGGGAATTTCTCGCCAAGAAGAAGAAGAAAGACGAAGACGTGGCAAAAAGGGATGTTGTGGCAACGGAGACGAAGGCAAAAATGACTTCCGATGAGACGAGCGTGATGTCCACTCCACCGGATACTGAGCCAGTTAGCAGTGAGGCCAAGGAAGGGATCGCATCCTGCTCAGAGGTCATGAAGCGAGAATGGACTGCGGCCGAATCCAAAGGAACTGACAAGGAATCTTCCTCCTCTTCTTCATCCCATTCTGCTCGCTTTGACCTCGATGGACTTCTACTGCCATTTAAGGCTGATATTCCCTCATCTGCTGCCCTCCACCACCACGGCGAAGAGGCTGATCGACCCGGTTACACCCTTGAAGAGCTGCTGCTTCTCTTCCGCAGTACAAACGTCCCTCAGAAGCGTCTCGCCGCCACTGTGCTGGCCAAAGTCATTCTTCACTTCAAAGAGGGCATCTATGATCATGTTCTGGAAGGAAATCTACTGGAGCAGCTGCTAAATAGTGACATTCTCCTCATTCTGCGGACACTTCTCGATGACAAAGTGGAGTCTGTGAGAGAGTCAGCCCTCTACTGCCTCAGACAGATTGTGGACAATCAGTTTGATGAGCTGGCCTTGGACCAGCACTTGACAACGCTGCGCGGCCACCTGCAGCCATCCCTGGTGACAAGTGTGTTTCGTGACCAAAGAGATCAGCTTGAAATGGAAATGATCACGGATTCCAAGCTCACCCAGATGGACGTGGTATTGGGCCTGGTCAGAACCAACATTGTTGACCGTTTTCTCTACATTATGGAATCTCTCAAGCCATCAGAGTCTGCCACTCACAACATGCTCAGCATCCTGTGCAGAATTGCCAGGCATTCCAAATTTGTGTGTGAAAACTCCCTGCTCAATGTGGCCAAACTGTGGACTTTGATCAAGAAGTTCACTTCCCCTGCTTATTGCAGCGTGGATGCAAAGACCACTCAACTCTGCTTCAAGTTTCTACGTATTGTGGCATCGTGGGACCCGGAAACTGCTGCAGCTGTGGTGAAAAAGGTTAAGCTGGGAGATTTACTGCCTGCCTTTATGGCTGGAGAAGGATTCACTTCTGCTTTGGTTCAAGACGCCTTTGCACTGTGGACATCCCTGCTCTACCTCGGTTTCCTGGATAACTGCTTCTCTCCGCTCTATGTGCCATTGGTACAGACACTCATAAAGTTGAAGGAGTCCCTCAATGACTCCCTTCAGTTTGACCAGTCAGATCGACTGGTGTGGATCCATGCCAACATGGTATTAAAGAGTCTCCTGGGAGTCCACATTGAGTTAAACTCAAAGTGCAGATGTGAACCACTGGAAGAGATGTACACACTGATGGAGGAATGCACAGTGCTGTTTATTAAGAGATTTCGTCAGTGGTATCAACAGGAGGATGGGCTGATTCATGCCACAGGTCGGAGAACGCTCACATTGCTGCTGAGTCATCTCAGTCACAAGAGAAATGGGACTTCAATTGTGGAAAGTGCGCTGCTTCCGTTTCTGAATGGACCCAATGGAGCCCTTCTCTGGCAGAGTTGTGTGGTCCATAGTGGACTGCTCAGTCATTACGAGGATGGTCGGAAGCGGGATCCCTCCGCATTGCCTTCAGTGGGTTCCATATCCTTTGGAGGGAAGCCTCTTCATACTCTGGCGGGAGAAAACAACTGGGAACTTCTCTCAGCTATAATCGACCTTTTGCCATCTCCCAAGAGCGCATCAACCTGGCTATCCAATGAGGATCTGAGGCACTACCTGAGCAGCATTGTAACCCAGACTACACTGTCCAAAGTGGCATCAAACTGGTTTGGAGCCATTGAATTGCAGTTTCTCGCAAAACTTCTCTCAGCCACAAGCAAGGACAGCTCTAATGACCTAGAATGGCATTTGGCAATGCAACTTCTCCCACAAATGAGCTCGGCAGCCGGAGCTGAGGTATGTCAGAGCATGTTCAAAGTGTGCCTGAATCTTCCCAGAAGCGCCAATTGTGACGAGGGCATGAAGCAGGATATTGGCCGAGTGTATGAGACCCTCATTCCAACAACAAAGTGGCCCGGATTGGTATGCAAGGACAGTGGAGAAGCCCTTTTGCCAATGGACTGGATCTACCTCCCGCTTGTCACACTGACACAAAAGGAAGGAGGAAAGGAGAGTGTTAATGCAACTGGCATCGTCCACGTCATCCTCTACTGGATTCATCTGACAATCCAGTGCAGAGCTGCTCCAATGAAGGCAGCCTGGTCCACTCTCCACATGTCTCGAATCCTGACTCTATTCCAACATGAAAACTTCTTCCTTGACCCCAAGATAAAGAGTGAAGCTCAAAAGATTATCCATCTCGCATACAATGGGGTTCATGAAGTGCCGGATTACCGACTGGACATTCCTGGGCTGGATTCATTTGCCAACTTCTACCGAGATCTTCTAGAGCAGTACCAGTCTGTCTCGTATGGAGATGCCCTGTTTGGAGTCTTTATTCTCCTGCCCACAGTCAGGAATGAAGCGCTTGCCCTCATCCTCTGGCTGGACTACCCCGTGGCCCTCAGGTGCCTGAGGTTGTGCACAGAGGATCTTCCTGCGCCAATTGCAGGCAACCCAAGCCTCTTTGTGTACCAGAAGTGCAGCATGGACTTGCTAAGGTGTTTCATTCGCGTTGTTCTCTCCAGAACAGTGATGGCAAATACACACCCGCTTCTCTTTAATGTGGCCAAAATGAACTTGAGGCAAGCTTGGGCCAGCATTGGGGAGTACGGAAGTGCTTTCCAGACGGAACTGACTCATGTGAAGCCAAGGCTACTTGATATGGGATGTGACATTGTGAATTGAGAACTAAGAATAAAATTGAAGAGACCATTATTTTTAATCAAGATTACAGTCCCACCAAGTCCTTTTTAATGTTTTACTTCCAGGCAGCCATGTCCACAGCAAAGATTGACTTGTGCGTCCAGGTGGTGTCTGAGCTGCTTGGTCCTGCAGCTGGTGAGATTGCCAGAAAGCTGAGCGCCACCAGAAGCTGCCACCTTCGTGACCTCAACAAAATCCACACTGCTCGGAGAACACTCGCCATTCTCTACCAGCATGGATTTGCCACATTTGATGCCACTACAAAGAGATTCCAACTGGACCATGACAGAGTATTGCTTGTCCTCCGCTACCCCAGGTACATGTACCTCATCAAGTCCTTGTTTGGAAGCGAGGCAGAGCTCTTGGTGGAGGAGATTCTGCTCGGTGGGGAGCTCACAACAGCCCAGGCCATTGTCCTAAGCGCCCTGAAGAGGCTGCCAAAGCAAGCTGATACAGCCGGGGATGAACAGAGGCTGACCGTTCTCATCAAGAAACTTAATCAGATGGCACAACGAGGATTTCTGCGGTGCAACCAGGACAACAAAGATGTGATCGGCCCCACCGACCTCATTACCATGGATGCGGAGAGCATCTTGAAAGGAGCGTGTGATAACAGCAGCACCGGAGTCCGGCTCAACTTTGACCAATTCCACTCAGAGTTTGCAAAGCAGGTGCTTATTTCCTCTGCTGAGAGAAGCATTGATCAAAGTGCAGGCTGCCTTCTGGACCTCACACTGTCCGAGCTCTCCTCGTCGAAGCTCCCTCAGATTTCTGCCACTGAGATACTCCGCCTTGTCCGCCTGTCTGATAAAGGCACGGATGCCATGGGACACCTAAAGCGCTTTCCAGAGCAGTACCTGAAGCTACTCGAAGAGGGCGATGCCCGTCTTCTGAGCCGCGTGGGTGATGAAGGTGGCGGCACATACAGAGTGGATCAAAAGCAAGTGTTCTCTCAGCTTGCCACAGCCGTCATGGAGAACGTGGTCCTGGAAAAGTTCAGCTCCAAGGCGCAGCGAATCTTCCGCCTTGTGGTCAGCAAGCAGTTTGTGGAGGAGTCCCAGATCCAGAACCAGGTCATGATCCCCAGCAAGGAGGCCAAACTGCTGACGTATCAGCTGCTCGAAAACAACTTCTTCCAACTGCAAGAGCTCAAAAAGTCCATGTCTGGTAACGCGCCAACAAAGGCATTCTACTTGTTCCACGTGGACTTGAACAATGTAAGCAATGGTGTGATATTGTCATGTGCACTTTATTGAATCTCTATTTTATTCTAGGTCGGTCGGATGTGCCTGGAAATGTGCTACAAGACGTTGGCCAACATGTTCCGCAGATGGTCCCACGAGCGTGAAGTGCACGCCAGGCAGCTGGAGAAGCAGGAGCGCGTCGAGTCCATTTCAGCCAATCTGGCCGAGTCGAGCGGAGAGGTCACCAAAGAGGAGCTGGAGGCGCAGTTGGCGGAAATCAGGGAAATGGTAAGCTTGATAAACAATTACTATAATTACTATTGTAAATATTCGGCTATTCCTTGACTCCGTCAAAAAAGTCTGATTTGAACTTAATAAGACTGATTTTTTGCAGATATCTCCGCCGGAGAGGGAGCAGATCCAAAATGTGCATCAACTCCTCGATCGGATGAGCTGCGCGGTGGGCCAGGTCGATGAGACCCTCTTTGTGCTCGAATCATTCCTCGAATATGCATCGTAGCGAGGAACACCCAAATCCTACATAGAAAAAGGGTAGAATGTGTCTTTTCACCGATTCTCCACCCATAATTGGCCACAATAAATGTATGGTAAAAATGCATGGGGGAATCTTCATTTTATCTAAACAAGATGCTTTTTATTTCAACAATGAAGATGCAGCACGTTATGCTTTAATACTCTAAATCCTCCATGTGCACCGGCTTCTCCAACGGCACGACCGACTTCCCGTCCGGGTCATGGGACAGCGCCTTTCTCATATCATACGCATCCTCATCAGTCTCCCCACTGTAATACTGCAACACAGTTCTAAACACGGTGTAACCCAATCTGTTGTACATGGTGAGCGCGACCTGGTTGCTCACACGCACAAACAGATCGACAAAGTAGCACTTTTTCTTCTCCGAGATTTCCTCCAGGGCAGCCATGAGCTTGGCAGCCAGGCCGAGGCGGCGGTGCGAGGGCGCGCATGTCACCGCAGTCACGTGGCCATGCCATGACTCGCCGGTGCCCTCGGCCTTGCCCATGATGTAGCCCATGAGGTCTCCGGAGGGTGATTCCGCCACGAGGAAGTACTCGGGCCAGCGGGCCAGATACTGGAGGTAGAAGGAGACTCCGTACGTCTCGGTCAAGGGGTCCAGGTTGATGGGGTTGAACCGGAACATGTCGTCGCACGTAAACTGCCGGAGAGTCGTCATGGTGCTGCCGGCGTTGAAGGAGGAGTGTGGGAAAACTGGCCACGAGAAACTACTGTGTGAAAGTTGTTTAGATAAATATAGTTGCTGAGGCTAGTTGGCTGAGCTTTCGAGAAGCAGCCATTGACATTTAAACCGCCGTAGCACGACAGAAATGAAGATCAGTGGATTGCTCAGTTGTGTTGTAAACAGCAATCGGAACTCGCATTCGTATCAATCGTAGGAACGTTTGTCGAGCTTCTACTTCTTGACCATGTCCCGCTTCCGTGGAGGCGGCGCCCACCAGGCGTCCGCCAACTCCTCCGAGGACGCGCCTATCGAGCTTGAGAACCAGTTCCTCCTCCGGCTGCCAGAGGAGCCCGCCGCGGCTCTGAGAGAGGCGCTGAGAGCCGGCGCCGGAAACCTCCGAGAGAGACTCAAGCTCAAACTGGAGCCGGACCCCAAGAACCCCGGCGGCGGACACCTCCGAAGGGGAGAGCTGAGCTTTGACGGCTGGGCCATGAAGGGCAAGGTGATGGACCTGCCCACCATCATTGAGAGCCAGAAGACCATGGACAAGAAGACGTTCTACAAGACGGCGGACATCAGTCAGATGCTCATCTGCAAGGAGCAGAATGAGGACGACGAGGACGAGGATTCCGAGGATGATGACGACGACGACGATGAGGATAAGCCGTCCAAGAGAGACCCCAACAAGGTCGAGAAGAAGTACCTTTACAAACACGGCGTCTGCCCCCCGCTCAAGAACTGCCGCCGACGCCGATTCCGGAAGACGCTGAAGAAGCGCACCGTGGACGCGCCCGAGATCGAGAAGGAGGTGAAGCGGCTGCTCAGCGTCGACCAGGAGGCAGTCGAGGTCAAGTGGGATCTCGTGGCGACAGAGGACGAGGTCGTGGCGCCGAACCAGATCGGGGGCGGGTCTGCCACCATGGCGGGGACTGCAGGGGGTGTGGCCGGCGGAGGGGGTGTCACGGAGCCAGCAATGCCTGCGCCGAAACCAGGCAGCTCCAAAGACCATCAGTCAGCCTCGGCTTCCAACGCTCCTGCTAGCCAGCCGGAAACGTCTGTCGCGCATGATGATCTCTTCGGAGACCTCTCGGAAGACTCTGACGACGACCATATCGGCGCTGGCAACACCACCGGGGATCTTTCAGAGACTGACGGCGGAGACAGGCCGTCGTCCCCGGCTTCAGAGCCCAACCCAGTGGCGCTCCGGCTGGACAGCCTGCGTAGTGATATCGGCCAACTGCGCACAAAGAAGCATGAGCTGGAGCGCAACATCGCGACGTGTGATAACGCCGCGCTGCTCGCCAGGTTTAGGGAGTCGCTCGCGTTGGCAGAGGATGAGTTGAGGCGGAAGGAGGAAGAGTGCGAAGGGCTGGAAATGTTCTCATGAAAATGAAATATAGGATCTAATTAGAATATACATGACCATAAAAAATGCCCTTTTCTGTACAGAATTAAGTTCTTCATTTCAGCATGGATGACTCGAGTGACTTTAAAGACCCGATCAAGAAGCCAGCAAAGCGTGCCGAGAACCCTCGCCGCTCCCGCGCCTCCCTCGGCTCCACTCCCGTCACCGGCACCCGAAACGACCCCCTCGTCAACACCGAGGTCAATCAGAATGTGATTGTCGCCGCCGAGAAGTGGCGCGACGCAGAAGTGATCGCAGCACTCAAAG
This sequence comes from Tisbe holothuriae, assembly GCA_900659605.1. Lineage (NCBI taxonomy): Eukaryota > Metazoa > Arthropoda > Copepoda > Harpacticoida > Tisbidae > Tisbe > Tisbe holothuriae. The sequence goes on along the minus strand of LR140185.1, from coordinate 1,093 downwards.
ACACGGAAGGATTCGACGTCAAGTACGTCAATCTCAAAGTCCACGACTTCAAGCCGTCCCCAGATCTGCTCGTGCTGTTCATACCAGAGTCTGATTACATCCACGGCGCCAGCACGTTCAAGCCAAGGGTGGTCCGCGCGTACTCTGCCAGAGCTGGTTGTCAGCTAGTCGTCGTGGCCCAGCGCACCGAGGTGGCGGACAAGAGCTTCATGAAGGTCCAAGAAGTGGTCGCCATCGAGCTCGGCCTCGCACTCTTTCCCATCGGCGAGCAACGGTCTCAGCTGGCACAGCTCCTGGGTCAGCTGAGTAAGGTCAACCGGAGCAGGGCGAACCCGTTCAAGTACGGGCTGCAGCACGGGTTGCACGGGTCGGCCAAGGTGACCAATCTGCACAAGCAGCTGGTGTCTGCGCTGAGTCAGGTGCCGCAGCTGGGGGAGAAGAAGGCGCGGCTGCTGCTGGACAAGTTTGGCTCGTTGAAGAGCGTGGCTGAGGCGTCAGAGGGGGAGCTGGAGAAGGTGGTGGGCGGGGCGTGTGCCAAGAGTGTGTTCCGGTTCTTTGATATGAAGAGGAGTTAAGTGCAAAAATTACCCAGCTCAAGTATTACAAAATTCATGCAGATTTATTAATTATTATAAATATATATTTCAATCTTAAATGCCTTTTATTTAATCCTCCTGGTATAACTGTCCACAATCGACTTCGTTCATCTCGACGTAGACCGTCTTCATCTGTGAGTAGAACTCGATTGCGGCCGTGCCGTTCTCCCTGCCCACGCCGCTCGCCTTGAAGCCGCCGAACGGGACCTCGCACGGGGCCAAGTTGAATGTGTTGATCCAGACGGAGCCGGCTTCAATGGCATCGGCAACGCGGTGAGCGCGGTTCAGATCTCTGTAATGGAGCCTGTTGAAGCCAATTGAATAAGCAATATTTGCTTAATCTTACTTTGTGAAAACACCTCCTCCCAGCCCGAACGGTGTATGATTCGCCCTCTTCACCGCCTCCTCCTCCGTATCAAACGGCAACACGCACGCCACCGAGCCAAACACGGAGGAGGTGACGCGGTTCACGCGCGGCAGCGTCGAGGGCGAGCTCA
>LR140184.1:0-18777 GCA_900659605.1 Tisbe holothuriae | reverse complement strand
TGATGAAGAGATCCTTGACCATGGTGATATGTTCGGAGACTGAAGAGAGACTTTGGATTCGGAGGCTTCTTAAGTTTGGGGGAAGTCTTACAAGTTTGGAGGAGAGTGAAGGACTAAAACTAGAGCTTCCAAGGGATAAGTGGGAACACAGCTGGCAAGGGCAAAAGAAGGGTGAGAGAGAAAAAGAGAGCAAATGCAATTCCCCGCCAGACAACCTTCACCGCTCTCTCTGAAGGATAAAGTGAAAGCAGTATATGATGATGCAACAGTCCTTCAAAGGCGAATCAAAGGAGGTCCATATCTAGTCGGGATCTCAAGCGCAGCTCATGTACCGGTAGCGTGTGCTCCTTCTACAACTTGCAATTTACTTGCAGGGCCTCTTTTTTGTCTACCAAGTGTATGGGGAGAGCCTTTATGGGGAGAGCCTTTTAGTCTCGTTCTGTCGTATGGGTGGGCTGCTAAGAGAACTTTAAAGCTTTCTTCTTTCAGTTAAAGGCTTGTAGAGCGAACAAGTAGCAGAGACTTGGCGAGGTTTTTTTACTTTAAAAAGCGTACACTTTCACGTATGATGCAACTCTTTCAAATATAACTGGAAACTAAAAAAACATTGATAATTGAATATATGTTTATTTGAGACATTCCAACATATTAAAATAGTAATAATTATATAAGATTATTATAATATGGCATATTAACAGGTTTTGTTCTGATTCTTGGTGTCATATCATCCTCCCCTCATGGTAATACAATTTTTCTTAATTAATTACGTTCCCAATGCTTCGTTTGCTCCGCAATGTATTATGAATGGTTAAAATATGTCACATGAATGACTAGAAAACAATGTGACCATAACAATTTTAGTAGGTTAAAAGATGTTTCAGAAAGGGGGAGAGAAAACTATGTAAAGCAAGAAACTATGACAAGGTGTGAAGTATGTTGTTAAAATCGAGCCCTTAGATGTCAACACTCTTGGACCTGGCGGTGGGCATAGGCGGTGGCGGCCTCTTCCGCCCAATTGTGGCGAGCATGTCTGGCGTGTACGTGATCACCTTGAGCGGCGAGCTGCGACTGCTGCTGTTGTCATCGCCGCCGATGCTCTCAATGCCGATGTTGAAGGCAGAGTCCAGACTGAGCCCGTGCAGGAGGGCCTTAGTGCGGGACACGCTGCGGACCTTTTGCTGGGGCAAGTCATCGATGTAGATCTAAAACGAGTATTACGATAAATATTGATATTGAAAGACTATTTAATTTAAGAAATATTTACCTGGTATCCAGCAACTCCGTCGTCCGCTGGTGGCGTCCAGGCCACCAGTAGCGAGTCGGACCCCACTCTCCGCGTCACTCGGAGGTTCTCCGGACAGCGCAGGCGTTCGGAGGAGTCCACGTCAGAGGAGCTCCTCCTCGCCGGCACCACAATAGGCCTCTCCGTAGCGAACGCGCTAGCGAGACTGGATCCGCTCACCTTGCCGCTGCGCTCGAGCCACAGCAGCGGGGAGCGTTCCCTCTCGGAGGAGCAAGGCCGTGGGGATGACAGATTCTCAGATATCTGAAATAAAATCATTATAGGACATTTGCCAAGTTAGTTTCAACGGGCAAACTTACGGCTTTGTTATCCAGCTTCCCAATGTCTTTCCTCTTCTCAACTGCGCTGCTGCCGTGCTCAATGTACCGACACAGCGTCTCCATGCTGAAGTCGAGCCCGCGCATGTACGACGGTTTGAACGTGGCCTCGCGCAGATTGCGCACCGCTGACGCTGGCCGCAGCCCATCCTCACGCTCAGCGCTACGAATGGCGTCCGAAAGGGTTCGCAGAAGGAAGTCTTTCTGAGCGCACTTGTGCTCCAGCTCGGTGTGAGCGCCGCGTAGCTGGTCCATACGGGAGCGAGCGCTGGAAGAATGTCTGCGCACGCCCTCCAACTCGGTCTCGATACCAGAATTCAGCCTACGCAGCTGGTCCACACTGCTGCTCAAGCTGGCGATCTCCTTGGTCTTGAGGTCGATAACGCGCTCCGAGTCTGCGAGCTTCTCCAGCAGTTCCGTCTTTTCAGCAATGGCACTATCAAGTTTGGACTCGAGATGTTGGACGCTCATTTTGTTGCTGTCCTCCGGCACTTGGAGCGTCGTCAACGTTGTAATGGTGGACGCCGACGAGTGGTAGCTGCTCATGCTCTCGAAACTGGCGAGGCCTTCCTCGCTGTCGTCAACGGGGATGCACTTGGACGTTGGAGTCAGCATCAGTGGGGACCCTGAGGAAAGTTAAATTATAACTTGAATGTTACGTAAAAATAGTTTTGTTTAGGGTCGACTCAAAACACATAGGCATGCTGGAGCGTGCGTGACGGACAGACAGGACAAACAAACCGACAGCTACAGCTGCTTAGTTTTGTTTTCTTACCTTTCGTTCCTGTGGGATGGAAGTTCTCCTCACTCTCGCACCTGGACAGCAGTCCGAAGAGCTCCTGGTTGGTGGCTGTGGCGCAGAGGAAACTGCTTAGACTACGCAGGTGCTGCACAGACTCATTGAGCTGAGATGACAGGTTGTCCTTGCAGTGAGGACATTTCTAAAACAATATTAAAGGTTTAGAACATTTAAAAAAAAATTAACAGAATATAATTAAATTTACCTCTAAATCCGCAATAGCGGTCGCCAGCTGCCTCGTAACAGAAACCACGCCCCCATCCTTGTCTGTCAGCAGCGTCGCCCCACCCAAGTCCTGCAGAGAGGCCGAGAAGGGTCTCTTGTCAAGTCCAGGCCCCAATGCGTCCAGCTCATCCTTGAGCTCCTGAAGTTCCCGGTCCTTGGCGTTGAGAGTTGTCGTCCATTGTAGCGTGTTGTTCTGCTCACGGGTGGTGGTGGATTCCAACTCGCGCATGCGGAGAGCGAGAGTATCCTGGTAATAAAATTATGAATTTAATATATTATTAGGTTAATATTATAGTGATTTACCTTGAGTTCTGAAATTTCCTCCTTCAGCCGGTTGTTGAGGGATTCAAGCTCTGACAACTGGCCGTTGTTCAGGCAGAGTTGGGATTTGATTGATTGGATCTGAAGCAGAAGGATAAAAATATATAAGTATAATTATTATAGGGGGAACTCAAGTTCCGATACAAAATATTGAATGCGCTAGCAGAAAGCATTATAAAGACAATGGTGTCTTATAAACTTACAATCATTCCAAAAGTGTAATAGCTTCTCCTAGTAGTAGTAGTATTGGTTCTGTCATGCTGTCATTTCTGTTTATGTCACAATATTTTACATTTTGTTTAATACTGTCCCAATGTTAGTAACAAGAGTGTTAGATTATTAATGTAAGGCTCTCCGTTCACCGAATGTTTGTGGTTAGTTTATGTTCCCAAGGCTCCTGTTGTAGTAATTTGTCTTCCTGCTGTTCACCATGATTAGATAATTGCCTTCTTCCAAAGTCTTACCCCGGAGAGAAACTGGAAACCACACTGTCTACAGGCAGCCCCTGGCGGATCTTCGAAGGACTAACTTGGTGAGGGTTTAAGGGCTCGAAAGACGGTGATATTAGAGTGAGATAGAGAAGTACGGAAAATGCCTTTTTGAGGGTTTAAGAGGGGATAGTGAAGGGAAGAATGGAGGTCTAGGTTGGTCTAAAGGGTCACATAAAGGATATGGGGAAAGAGAAGGGGTCGAGGAAAGGGGGTTTAAAGGCCAAAAGCACTTTTGACAGAAGCTTTAGCTGTCCACAATTTGAAGTTTTAACTGTTCGTATCTTAATTGTTTTCTGTATGGAAGATATCCTTTTGCAGTATTGGTAGGAGTATTTGTGATAATAAATTAATAATCTAGGTTTATAAAGTATACATGTCCGTCCTCTAGGAGTGCTACGATTATTATTATCTGATTTTCACTACGAGGTAATATCTGCCGTTATGGTCTCTGGTACTGCGGTATCGACTCAGGCAGAAACTGGAACTAGAGACGCGCTTTAAATCAGCGCTCCGCTCAGGCGTGCGAATGCTCTCGTCGCCATCAGCGTCAACCACAGACGGGGGCACGCTCACCTCGCTGCGGAAGCCCTCCTCAGCCTGATCATACTCCTCCTGCTTCGCCTGCAGTGCACGAGCCATCTCGGCCTTTGCCTTGCCCTCCACCTCAATGCGCAGTACGTTTCTGCGCACGGTCTCAGCCTCATCGCGGTCGCCTGCTGCGTCGCGGAGCCGGTCGACCTCGGTCTCTAATAGGCGCACACGCTCAAGCCACTGGCGATCTTTTTCAGCCAGAGCTCGCTCGCGGTCTGACAGCTCAGCTCTGAGCGTGGCTTCGGACGCCTCCAGCTCCTCCAGACGGCCATTGTACAGACTCTCCTTCTGTAGCAGATCTTGATACTTCTTCTCGACTTCTTTGAGCTTTCCGATCTCAGCACTGAGCTCCTGATACTCCTGCTCCACGCGGAACATCTTGTCAAGCAGCTGGTCCTGGTCGTGCAGCTCGTTGTTGGTCGTCGCGTGCATTTTGCGCTGCTCTAGAAGTTTGATGCTCATCACTTGCTCGGACTTTTCCAACGAGTAGACTTTCTCCTTAAGCTCAATCTCACGCCGCTCAGAGTCCATAAGGCGTTCGAGAAGCTCAGCCATCTTGAAGTGAGCCTCGCTACCGGGTTTGGTGACGGACTTGATGTCAGCCCTCAGCCTGTCCTCGCTGTCCGAGAGCCCCTTCACCCTGTCCTTGAGCGTGGCTTTCTCCTCTTCCAGGGCGGCGATAGTAGCCCTGTAGTCAGCCTCCACCTTGGCCAGGATGGCGTCCGCCTCTTGAATTGTCTGACAATATGCGGCCTCCTTCTCTCGCAGCTCGGCCAACTCGACCTTCAGCTGCTCTGTCTCCTCTGACGACGGTACTGCTGCCGTTGAATCCTTCTCCTCCATTGTCTTGGTCTCCAATGCATTGATCTCTGTCTGGTAGCGGGTCTCCTGCTCGGTCAGCTTCACCGTCAGCTGTTGAAGCTCCTTGACGTGGTCGTCCTTGGCCTGACTGGTACTGGCAATGAGCTCGCTGATCTTGGCCTCCAGCTGGAGCATCTTCTCCTTCTTCTCCTCCTGAGTGCCTTCCAGACTCTGTTCTAGAGTTTGCTTCTCAACTTCGAGAGATTGAAGGCTCTCTTTGAGCTGGATCTTATCTTCCTCAAGTGACTTGACTCTTCCTTGGAGCTCTTTGACCTCTGGGTCCTCCTCCGTCTGGATCTCCCTGTCGTGGAAATCAATGACCATGGGTAGTGCCTTGAGATTGATCTTGCCATCTTGAGAGACAGCCCGCACCCAGCTCACAACCTTGCCCGCTTGTTCCAGCACGGTCAGCTTCTCACGAAGCTCCACTTCCAGTTCCTCCAGTTCAAAGATGCGCTGTTCGTACTTGGCAACGACGGCCTCGAGGTAGGAGGCCTCGTTGCGCGCCTCCTCTTCCTTGGTGCGCAAGTCACTCAGCTCGTCGCGAAGCTGGTTTGATGCTTTACGCTCGTCCTGAAGCTCTGAGGCAAGCATGTCCGTTTTCTCGCAGGTCATGCGGTATTGCTGCTCCCATCTGTAAAATAATTATATATTATTTACCTAAAACATTATGTATCTTTTTATAGTAATACCTCTGTGCGTTGAGCCTGCTGTCATTCTCCGCCTCTTCGAGCTCGCATTTCTCCTCCAAAAGCAGGGCGTTGCTCGTCCACAGCGAGTGATACTTCTCCTCCCACTCCTTCAGCTGGTTGCGCAGACTGTACTCGAGCCGCTCCAGTTGGACAATCTTCTTGTCTTCAACCACCGCCACTCCGCTGTCCTTGGAAGCCTGAGCCCGGAGCGTCCTAATCTCGCCCTTGTAGCCCTCAATCTCATCCTCTAAACTGTTCTTCCTCGTCACGAGGTCTCTGCACTCCTCTCGGAGATCGTCCAGCTCCTCGCAGCTCTCGTAATCGGAGGCGTGTCGGAAGAGGGGCGGGGACGACCCACTGCTGGCATCACTGCTCGTGCTCAGACTGGTCGCACGATGGCTGGTCTGCTGGAAGTGCGCGATCTTGGTCTTGACCATGGCCTTGCTGTCCTGCTCCCCTTCCGTGGTCACGACCTTGGTCGGCGAGTCCTTTGCCGTCTGTGTGCCCATCTCCTGCAGCTTGGATCCCAATGAGTCCGGATTCGAGTCGAAGATGCCGCTCTCTTCCATGACCTTGTCCACGAGCGTGTCGTTGTGCTCGTTTTCGGAGTCGCTGAGGTCGGAGGAGACGCCGGAGCTGGTGGTCTTGGAGCGGTCAGAGCGGACGGAGGGCACTTGCTTGGAGCCGCTGCTGAATTCGGAGCCCAGGCTGCCCACGGACTTGGATGTGTGATGCTCCAATGCGTTGGAAAGATGCTCTTTGAGTTCGGTGTTCTCGTCGGTAACGGTCTGGATCTGTTGAGAGTGGAAAAGAAAAGAAAATTGGAAACACACCCAAAAAAATATGAAACAAAATCAAATGCACGAATAAAATAGCCCCACTCCCAGAATACCCTGGACCCTGTACAAGTTTCATTCCATAACCCTTACCTTGGCACTGAGTTCAGCCACTGTGGTCTCCAGGTGCGTGGCCCTGATAACGGCCTCCTCATACATGACTGACTCCGATTGCCTGCCCTCCACCCCCGAAGCGATCTTCGTCTGCAGCTCGGCCACTTGTTTCTTCAGCACAGACTCCACTTGTCGCTGCATCTCCACACCCTGGACATGGGCAGCGTCCTTCTGCTCTAGCTCCTTGCGAAGTGCGACCACTTCATCGGCGCGGACGGACAGCTCATCCACTCGCTTATGGGCTTCTTGCAGTTCATGACGCGCGCTCTCCAGCTCAAGTACAATCTGGTCGCGTCCAACCTCATCGCTTACGCGAGCGGACAGTGATTCGTTCTCCTCCTGCAGTGTGTTGATCTTCTTGATGAGCGTCTCGAACAGTGCGACTGTTTGCAGTAGAAGTGACTTGTCACTGGCCTGAGGAATGGTGCCCATCAATGCCTGAAGCCTATTCTTCGTATCAGCGACCTTCTCCTTACGGAAGTCCTGGTACAGCTCGGATAGATCGTCATCGTTTGTAACCGAGTTGCATCCAGAGTCCGCAGCTGAGCTTGGTCTCTGTAACGTGTCTGCAGCGGCGCTCTTGAGTTTCTCCTGCTCCTCCTCCAACTCTAGCACCCTGAACTCGAGCAGCTCCGCCTGGTCTTTGGCGTCTTGCATCCTGGCCACGACCGCTGCCTCGCTCTCACGCATTGCAGAGATCTTCTCAGCCAGGCCGAGATTGAGCTGTTGCAGCTGCTTCTTCTCCTCCACTAGCGTGGCGTCCACGTTCTGCCCGGCTAGCAACGCCTCCAAGTCTCGAATCTTTGCCTCGGCCACACGCAGTTCTGATGCCAGCAGCTCTCGTTTGCTCTTGCGCTGTTGGTCTGTCAACTCATCACTGTTGTGCTGATCGAGCCTTGCTTGAAGGAGCTCCCTTGCTCGGAGGAGTTCTGCATTCTCCTGTAGCAGCTGCATGTATGTGGCGGTGTCACAGACACGATTGGACGGGTCGAGGGACGGTGGCGCGATCTCGGACGGTGTGGGCGTGCTCGGGCTGTACAATGTAGTGTCCTGCAAATACAAAGTTGTCAACCATATTTGCATATTATTTCCTTTTATATCTCGTTCAATCCATCTGCTGAAAAGAGTCTTAATGATGCCAAGGTTGATCGCATAGATTTCATTTCAGTGCCAAATGCCAGCTCCCTCTTCTTATTCATCATCATGCCTCATATACATTGGTGCATTGTCTGCATGCATGGTCGTCTCAGCAGCAGCAGAGAAGACATTTGCAGCTGAGCAAGGACACCGGATCATGTACGTGTTAATCACGTGAAAGGAATCTCATCCGTTTTCCTTCCGCTCGTTTTTTTCTACTTCGAGACTTTGGTACAAGATGATAATAATCCAGAAGTGCATAAATCCCAAGAAGAAGATTTCATCAGATGCAGAAATGCCGAAAAGAAGGAAGAAGGGTGGATCGGGCACGAAATAATTATTACGGCGAAGGACGCGTTTGGCGCGAGGGAGAAAACGCCCAAAATGTTATAACATTACTTTTTTTCGCACAATGTACGGGCAAGAATCATGTTGTTGCTCATCCAGAAAAATACAGCTTAAATCATGCTATTTTCCGCACTGTAAACCAAATTAAGGATTATTATGTGCACTTTGAGTCAGTTTAAGAATGCAGCCCACCCACAAGACAAGGGGCCCAAAATATTGAGCTCGTCATTGCGTGAGTTATGAGTGTTCAAAACGGGGTCAATGAAACCATTTTAAAGAGTTTGTTTGTTGCTTGCATTTTGTGGAACGTATTCTCGTTAAAAGGTAGACAAGACAAGCAACAAAAAGGTATTTTTTTCTCATTTCCGTGGCGTCCCGTTTTCGAGCCATGCGTGGGGTATCTACGGCTACCTCTTTTAAGCACAAATAAATCTTAAATTGTGTATAAAAAGAAGCCTTTTCAGGCCCATTTTTTTGTCGTTACCCCGTCTCATCACGAACGGAGCATTAAACATGTTTACCAGCAACATCATTTAACATCGTCGTGACTCGTAAACCCTTTTTATTGACTGAAATCATATCTTACCTTTAGATTTCCGACACTTTTGAACGTTTGCATATTCAACTGTAGTTTTTCCAGTTTCCAGTCGCGTTCCTGAAAGAGAAAGATTGAATGAATTATGAGCAGTGCAAAAAAGACAAAGAATCCATCACATTCTTGTTGTCTTCCCATCCATTTCTAAAGTTGTTGCGATGGCATTTTTAAAAGTCTAATTTTCTGGGAGAGAAGGGAGAAAAATGCCAATCTCCGCCGGAGGTTGGAAATTATTGACAGCAAAAATGTGGGAGAATATTTGACAGTAGAGTTTAAAAAATCATAATAACCATAATGCATATATAGATAATGGTCGCTATAAGATTAGAAGGACTCAAGAAGTCGCAGTTTCTAGAACCGTTATACTCCGCGGAAGCTATAAATATGCAGTTATATTGGCATCAGAAGCTCCTTTTTCCAAGTTTTATTTTAACGAGGACATAAATAAGATTAATAAATAACTTCTGCGCTGCCATCGTCCCGTTACCTTCGTTTAATATTTTCTCCACGTCGCCAAAAGAGCCTTCTGGAGAAAACAGATAAGAGCATAAACCCTTTAAGGATTCAATGCATCAAAAGAGTCGTCGCATCTGCTTACACAGCAGTGACGCAAGTCTCCTTATACGCAATCCAGGTGCATTGTACACACACGCCTACCCGGCAGAGATGGAAAAGTGATAATCATACAAATCCCCATAACAATAAAAAGTACATATACGCAATTTTGGGTGCGTCGTAATGTCAGCAGATGTGTATTTACGCCTTAAAATGTCAGCGTCAAACCTTCGATTTTCTCTCTATCATCTCATCTTTCGAGTGTTTTCTGGAAAAATGTCATTGTCTAAAGTAGAAAACAACCAAAGATGACTTTCGAAAATGGGTTTGTAATCATAGAAAGGAAGGGTCCCATTATATATCGAAATGTAAATAGTGGGTATTAAATAACCCTGACGAGTGTAGCAAATCTCTACAAATGCAGATCATCATTCAGACCAGCCAAGAAGAGAAAAAACATCCGTTAAGCTATTTCTGAAAAAAGTTTTTCTTTACAAGCAGTCTTGGCATCATTGAAATAAACTTCCATGCGACGTCATAGGGTTGACAATTGTACTTTTTGCTTGATAATATATCCCAATAAACCCATTAAATTGGTATTAAAACTCTATAAATGGCAACCCTGACGTCTTACAGTGACATCCGAAGCGATCTCCTTTCAATCTCTCGGAGAAAAAAATAGCGTCATGGCCTTCCTCCATTTTATACAATACGGTCAGCGCCAGCTGGATGATGATTATTATAAGAGGTGAGCAAATAAACACTAGCGAACAATGATCTCAAACATTCTGGATAAGAATGTCTCTTGATTCACGTTCATAAGATCTTTCGCTTTTACCGCGTCCGTATAGCTTGAGCTCAATGCATTTTGACGCACAATGAAGTCGGGCGAACATTTGCGGTTTCCCATTCTTACGTCTTTCAATGCAAAGAAAACTATGTCGAAACCGCAAGAGTGACAATTGATACGACGATGGCCATCAATGCGATAAACGAATTTTGACCATCTGTTCTCGTACGGTTGATCTGTTAGTTTGTTTACCTTTGCAGCCTGTTTCATGGCCTCAATGGTCTTGTCCTTCTCCTCGAGCTGAGCCTTGAAGAGGTCGGCACTGCTGCGGCTGGGGCGGAGGTTGCTCGTGGACGACGTCGGGATCCGGCTCAGGTTTGACACTGAAGACTGCTGAAAAGAACGAAATACATGTTGTAGATGGAGATGTGTTCAGTTTGACATAAAGTCATTTCAAAGGTGTAATTTGAACCCATTGTTGGGATGCGTCAAGATTTTGAGGAATTATACGCGCTTTTGAAGATCTGGGAAACTCGATAGGAGCACGATTGTAAACACGACAAACGTGAACAAATTTCATGGACTAAAGCCGAATACAGTTAGATTGTGTAACGGGATGATGGGCTGATACTCTGCAGCAGTGTTTTTGCATGTCTTATTGTTGTTATTAATGCGAATTATAAACCCATTCTGCTATTTTTTGCCTTCCCTTTGATTACAGCAGATAGCATTGAGCGTCATGTACTACATATTCAAGAGGCAGGGAGTGGTACTAGTTGCAATTTGTTTTCGTGAGTCTCGGTTCTTCTTATGAATAGGTGTTGCCCTGGAATTGCACCTTTTCAAATCTAAAAGCCACAATGAAGCATGTTTTTGCAACTGTGATACGTTTGTAAGTCCGACATTTTAATCTCTCTACATTGACATTTATTCACAAATATTTCACATATTACTTTCTGATTGCAACAACTGTCAATGTTCCGTTGGAATTATACGCATTTTATGCATAATTTAATAATTACGCATCACCGCGTTGCCTTCTTAAAAGAGCATGTTATTCAAATGAGCTGTGAAGGAATAAAAATGAAGAAAAACATTCCGAAAAATAAGTCGATTTTTGACACGTCATAAATTCCCAATCCATAATTTTCCGATTTGCTTCGTTGCTTCTACAGACAATAAAAACGACGATGAGTCTGGCTAATTTGTAAGCAGCGTGTTAAAACCAATTACACGCGTCTTTAAAAAGCACATTTGGCGTCGGAAGTGTCTGGTTTTGAGTTCAAACAGGTGCAAAAATGAAAGTCTAATTGTGCGAGTTTTTGCCACTTTCCGAAGAAGGGTTTTTAATCTCGAAACGCACATCTAGACTGGACTATAAAACAGAGAATTAATTCCGCCTACGTGGCTATTTTAACACATTTCTCAGTTTAAAAAGGACCCTGCCAACGTTTCATTACAGCCCGGTCACTCTCGTTAAGACGCAAAAACTTTATTACATCGCGCCTTAATCCTTCATTTAAAAACGTGAATTATACACGGATTGACTGTTGCTGATGCATGTTTTTGCTCTCTTAAAACCCTTTTCCTCAGCTTCCGCAGTGGCATGACAGGACGCTTTTAAATCAGCCATTGTATCATCCTATAAAACTTTTTTGGGCGGCAAAAAGCGTCACAAACCCCCACCTTACAAGGGATTTACACACCCAAAGTGGCATTCCAGCGAGGATTTTTGTCTTCAGCTGCACGTTTCATGAGATTAGATTCAATTAGGTGCGGTTATTTAAGACTCTTGAATACCAACAACAACCCTTTTTACGCATAATGATGAGATGTTGCTCGGTCATTGACGCAGATTGAGATTTAAATACTTACGGAGAGAGAATAATAACCTTTTGCGTACGGTAGCGATCTCTTGCGTACAATGCGCATTTAGCTCATTTTTTATTTAAAAATGTTGCTGACAGGTCGTTTGATGCGCACAAGATGTTACGCGAGATGAATTAAAAGTGTAATTATTAATATAATTAACGACTGCGACTGACAAGCCCGTTTTTGTTTTAAGGAATTGATTACAACTGTCATAACTGTCTGAAAAGTTTAAACACACACATGGTGGAAGTTTTGACTCATTTTTAATAGACAGCATTTCGACGCATTCTCTGAAAAATGAGCCCGTTTTCAAAAAGTTCCTTAAAAGGCCTCGCATTCTATTTACTTTGATAAATGCCATATCCATCCCGTTGGAGGTCGTCGTAGTGTTGCCGGAGCCACCTGCATGCGTGTCTAATAGTTTTGCGAGTTATAGATAAGTGTACAATGCACACACAGCCTTATTTGGAGAGATCGCTATTTTCTGCCATATTGCTGTTTTTGCATGATGCAAAGAGGAGGCAACAATCAGTACAAAGTAAACGGGAGGTCATAATGTCAAGATGCCATCTGAGATTAGGGAACGAACGAAAAACACCCATCACTAATCTGGATGCGTGACTGATCTGAATAGCAGCTCTCAATGAGCATTGCTAGGGATGCCAATAGACTGCACTACTAATAGTTCATGTAACCTTTACGACTTCCCAAAAACGCATTCAATGCACTTTGAGACACGCGGAACTCTTTTTCGGAAACCATCCTCATCTTCTTTTGAACATATGTTGCTCAGTTTCATCTTTTAATTGCAAAGATCTTCCGCGCACGAAGACATCATCATCGTCGTCATTCGTTGCCGAAATTGCTAATTTGAGACTATCATTGGTAAGGGCTGCCACAGTTGCCGGGGAAGAAACCCTGACAAGAAGGGAAAAAGTAGGCCAAGGCATGATAATGACGGTGCTTAATTCTTACATTAATAAAGTGAGCTGCAGCCTCGTTTTCTGTTCATGTTCATATGTGAGCATTCAGGAGGATTTTTCATTAACAAAAGGGCGGTTCTGTGGAAGCACTGAAGCAGATGTATAAGGGGGTAAATCCTTCGTTTTATAACCATAATTATGAATAGGTCTCGTCTGTTGCTCATTTTAATAATAGCAGTACGTGAAAGTCAAGGTTAATACCAGATGCATGCACTCTTGATGCTTAAAGACCTTCATGCAAAGGACTCTCTCAAGATTCATGAGACATTCTAATGCCATTATTCAAGTTCGGCTGAGAGACAAAGGATTTGGCAACGTCACCCTCTGTAAATAGTCAAAGCGACAAATGAATAATAACAATAATAATCTATCACTGGCAACACATGAGATCTGAAAAGGCTAATGAATGGCAAAACGGCGTCTCAAGATGAGATACACTCTGCGGTTTCGCGTGTTGTTGACTTTTTGCAATGACTCTTATGGGTAATCTTCTTCTCTTTTTAAGAGCTGTGATTTGTGTGATTGCCAGGGGAAGACGTATTTAGCAATAACTCTGAAAAATGGGGATGGCAGCCATTAGAAAGGAAGCGATCCATTCTATGGTTTAAGAGCTGCTAATAATATATATGAAGAGTGCAGTTAACCGAACAATTATCCTCAAATGACACCCTACCATGAACGCATATAAATAGCTGCATAATTGGCAGCGCTTGGTCACAAATAATAGCACGGATTCATGACGAAGCAAAAAGCAGTGTTTAATGTGTCTCCAAAATGGACTCAAGGTTTAACGCGACACGACCGTGCTAAAAATAAGCTCAGAATGTGTTTACCTTGCACAATTGTGAACAGAAATATGCTCACGCTTGCCTTTTAAAACACGAATGGATACGTCACGAGAATATGAGAAGACTCGGTCAGTAGTAAAAAGCGACGTTTTCACCGCGTTCGAATCTCCGTTATAACAAGAAACTCACCACAACCGTTTTCCTCAGTCAGTCCCACGATTTAATCGATTGCTTTGAAAGCAGCATTGAATTTATGACGTGTTATTTATTTCTCCATCTGCCAAGACGTCGTCGTTATTATAACGGCAAAAATGCTCATTTCCATGCGTGGCGATCATTATAAGAAATGTGTAGTCATCAGGCCAAAAAGAGAGTCGGACAAGATGCGCATTGGCAAATAATAGAACTCTGCCGATTCTTAAACGATGTTGCAATTGTAAATATGTTGTTGCTTCTGCTTGCGTAATCTTTGTCATAATTATGCCCAAAAGTGTGAACAGCGTACTGGGGAAAATTGATTATATGTTGATTTTACAAGGGAAATAACACACCGTTTGACCATATTTGTTAACGTAAATTGATGGGACAAAATTATACTTTTACAAGATCGTTAAAATCATCGTAGCTTTGGTTGAGAGTAAAACAATTATTGCCCGTGACACTATTTCGATGTTATCTCGTAATTGTATATCCTGCAGCACAAAACTCACCCTCATTGAGAGACTCATCCTCTCAGCCGCCGTCGAGTTGGATCTCTTCTGCCTGACGACGCTGCTACTGCTGGAGACGGGCGTTGAGGCGTCCACACGTCCAAGCTGAAAGGAGAAGAAAACATAAACAGGTTAATTAAATGATCTTGACCTATTGCCGGTAATTCGTTTCACAAACAAGATATCAGTAATGATTTCTTATTTTTTCTCAAGGTGGCTGCAGCCATATTTGTTCAGGCTATTGATAATAATTTCACCTTCCCATTTTTGGTCATCTTAGTTCAATTCTCCACGCGCGGATCATAAAAAGTGGAGGACAGACTGCTAACAATCATCCCAAAACGGGGCACATGAAGGATATTGAAATACTTTTTTATATAGAGAAAGGGATGCTGGACTAAACTCATTCATTCCCAAAAGGTGAAACCTTTTCTGCACCCTTTCTGCATTCAAATCGTTTCCAATCGCTATTATGTTAAGGTCAGACCAATTTTAAGACGCTCATATGCTGCATTCGTCTGGAAAAGACCTTGTTATAATAACGGTCCTGGTGGTGTAATAATAAGTTTTTAAAAAGAGAGAAAGTGAGAGAGAATGAAAAAGAGGAGGCTTGTTAACTCGGGATTTATAAGAAAGAAGAAAATTAGATTAAAAGAGCGTGGAAGTTTTAACAAAAAGATTTTCCACAAGATAGAATATGAATGAGACTGAAAGTTGAATTAAATACATTTTATCATAGACTATTCTTAATGTTATTATTACACATTTTATTAATATATGAGCGTCATCCTTCAAATTTCTTCTCTCAATTATATCAAAATCGAATCACTCCCGTTATAGTTAACACGGTTCCGGTTCGTTTTGGGAAAAGTCTGTTGTCGAGTAACACCATTAATGGACCAGAGAGAATCAGTTTTTACACCTCCATCAAAAGGCCTTCTTTTCTCTGCGTTGCCCTAGGCGGCCGAATCAAGAAAAATGAAATTATCACTGCTGGATAAATTGTCTGTTTGCCTTGCCTTTCTGATACCATTGTTGTAGCAGTGAAAGTAGAGCTATTAATGAAGGTGTATCTCCGTTCTCTTTATGTAGAAAAAACTAAACGTCTTAAATGACCGTATATGAAGCACAAAAACGACGAATGTAATGAACGTTTTTGTCGCTTTTTCACCAAACGCCCCATTTCCACTCCCTGACGGTGAAGAAAAGAGAAATTCAAACCTCCGTCAACGGCGTCATTATTCCAAACGGGACTTTTATTCCTTCCCCTTTCTTACGGTATTATACAGAGACGAAACTTAATATACGCAATATATACAGTATTTGCCAATCAGAAAAAAAACCTATTATAGAGCTATGAAAGACTGTTGTTTAACGTAGAACAAAACTTCTCGCTGGGGTATTTAAATCACCCAAGTCCTTCTTTTCTTCCCTTATGACGCTCTATTTTTGCATGAAGCCGACCGTTCGCTTTGGACGCAATTTAGGTCGCCCGAAGCCAGACTCATAATAATATTTCCTGCACACATTCCAGAAGCCAGAAGAAAGTAGGAAGACTTTACAAACCGGTTTGACCGAGCGCGTTTTAGTGCGTACACGTCTGGTCATATGCACAGGAATAAGGAAATGAAGCAAGAGAGCTCGT
Source organism: Tisbe holothuriae (assembly GCA_900659605.1). NCBI lineage: Eukaryota > Metazoa > Arthropoda > Copepoda > Harpacticoida > Tisbidae > Tisbe > Tisbe holothuriae. The sequence goes on along the minus strand of LR140184.1, from coordinate 2,804 downwards.
GGTGAAAGTCTGGGAATGAAGCGACCGAGATAAAAAAAAATATTGGATTCGGTCGTCGATTTATTTCTGGAATTGGCTGTCAGGCAAATGGAATTAAATGTCCTCGGATGGAGGCAAGTTTAATTTCTTGGCCTGCTGCACAATATATTATCTCAATGGTTTCTTTTTACCTTGCGTGCAGCTTCAGGAATTAATCTCCCTTCACGATTTCATTTTTCTTCTTCGCCCCACCCTTGATTGAATAAATTGGTGAACATGTTAGCGAGGGTTGGGCGGCCAAATTACCCACAAATGGGTCATCAAAATAACCGCCAAATTTGAGCATTGCAATAACAAGGGTGGGGGGATTGATTCATTCTGCGTGACTTTGGGACGGTATTGAACGCGCACGTTTTAAACTTACTGCATCATCATATGTTCAGGTTTTACCAATGTCATAATTACTTCGTCGTGCAGATCTTAAAAATCGAGGTGGCCTTAGATGCGTTTTTTCACGACCACAAAAAGAAATGTCTTGAAAAAATGAAGGCATGTGTGTGTTTAATTCAGAGTTCGTTGACCGAGAAAATATACTAATAAATGACGCTTACAGCCCTGCTTGAACAGTTGAACTTGACAATGCAAGGAGGTGAAGAAAATCTCAGAAAATATATAATATATAATACATTCTTTGTTTTTCTCTCTCCTAAATGCTCGGTCACGAGAAACTCGTTGATGGCCTACAGCCTTTTAAAAGAAGCGCGGCGCACGAGCGTGGCTGGAGAAATAATCAATGCAAAAAGCCAAACGGGACTTGCCGTGGAGGAGAAATAAAGAAAGAACACATTGTAACGGTCTAATCAGACACTGAAATACCTTGGCTAACCCATTGTAGTGTTATATTGCCGTCGGAAAGGCCTCTGAAGCACAATGTGTGATATTTCTAGCATTTAATGTTCCTTTGAGAAAACCTAACACTTGCGGCGTTTCCAAAAGTTTCTCCTCTTAGGCGCGCGTGGCTTTTGCGGCAGAAATAAACTTTTAAAATGGTTTCATTGTTGTCTGGTTGAAAGTCGGAGGATAAATATGCCACGATACCATCGTCTAGGGATATTATTTACCCATTTAAGGTATAAAATAAGCACTTATTTCCCTCCGATTTATTGGAGGATGGCTCAGTTCGGACTTCTGTATGGCCCCCTATTATTACCATTAAGAGACTGCCGTGAATGCAGAGAGCTAAAAAGAGAAAATACATAAGAGATTGTGATCAGGAAATATACGCTGCAGCCGATTGACTTGATTTATCGAGATTGAATCCTGATTCTGAGCTGCAGATAAAAACGCAGTCTATTTTCGTTAGCAGTGTAATTTACCCATCCTAGAGGCTATTTATAGTCTTCACTTTGAGACATTTAAAATATTATTTCTTCTCTTAGACTTTGTTTTTCGTTTTCAACTCGGTTGGAGACCTTGTGAAATACAAAGGGAGTGAAAAACACATTCCAGAAGGAAAAATTAATAGGGGAATTTGAGATGTTTTCCTAATAAACAGCCAGTCTGATTTTATGGGTTCGTTTTTTGGCTATTTAGCTCCAGATCTGACGCCATTCTTGGCACCCAAACTTCTTCTTCATTTTCGCCCAATGGAAATTGTATCATGCGCTAACTCGCTGCCACTGAGGCTGCCAATCTTATTTCCATATTTGAAAGCAGGCAGGATATCCAGTTTCGATGAAATTCTTGCATAATGACAGCACTGGCTTTGACATCTGAATTTGTTTAAAACGAATCGATTGTTTTCGAATATCAAGCAGCGCGTTTTTAACAAGATTGATCACCGGGCAGGAATTTTTATGCAGCTCGTTAGATCAAGCATACTTTTTGCAAGTGATATCATTGAAAATCAGGCGAATGCATTTTCCTTTCCCGAACTTTCCAATTTGCTTCACGGTGGCCAAAAATAATCTTTCCACAGCATGACCAAAACTCGCATAATAATCCTTCGTGAAGTTCTCTCTTTCGAAAAATATTCATTCCGGTCATGAAACGCAGATTTCAACGCTCAAAAACGTCCATTTCAACGATTAATATAAACCTGCGTGTGGTCACTAAATACTTGTTCTCACGGACGGGTTTCACCTTACATATATAAAAATGATCCTCATTTACATAACAAGTAACGATTCAATTATACTTTCTCCCATCACGATAAACCTTTCCAAACTCATAGATCACCTTAAAACAGTTTGCAATGCCAGAAAATGAGACAGTGACGAAGAACCTCGATAAGAAAAAGTAACATTGAGTCATCCGGTTAACCTTGCTCTTGAAATGAAAACAGACTCGATAATACGTTACAATCAAGACAACGAGACGCCCATTTCCTCCAAAAGCTTCTTTTATTTACAGGCAGCTTTAAAAGTAAGCTTTTGCGTAATAATATAATTACTTCTATGGGGTCAATTAAAATCTTTTGTCATGGGGATTTCTCGTTGTTCCCTTAATTCCTTGGATAATAAATCCATCATAATTATGATCAAAGGCCTTGAGGGCTAAAGTTGAGCAAGAATACCCATATTTTGAAAGGCATTTTTGTTAGGAGTGAAATTTGTCCTCTCGAGATCAGCGCACAAAAAGAGTTGAAATGGGCCTTTTTACGAGTATTCCATACTAGGTAAGAGGGAGTCGGCTATTAAAAGCCCTTTTGGGGTGAAACAGAAATATATGTTGCAAGGATCCGGTTAGGACTTCCGGTCACGCAACCTCAAGGTAAACACGCACCACGATTTCCGGTCGTGTTTTCTTGAACTAAAAGAAGGAAA
>LR140183.1:0-18763 GCA_900659605.1 Tisbe holothuriae | reverse complement strand
CCCCGTGAGCCCTTGACTTGTGTACTGTTCTTATTGATAAACTAGTTTTTATTAAGACTGTATTCTTTCCATTTAAACATAATATTTATTCTTCTTTAATAAAGACACAAGAAAATTTCATAAGTTTCACTCACTGTTTTCCTCAATCCATCCAGTATTTATTCATTTAACGTAACCGAGTCCAATGACGTTTATTCGTCTTCATTAATTCATAAGTTTCATAAATATTTGGCTAATTGGGTTACTACTATTAGTTTATTGGATTGGAGTAAGATATTAATTAATTTTGATAGGCTGAAAATATTATGACGTGCAAACTTGCAATACAATCAGTGAGAAATTGTGGTTGATGTAGTGTAGAGTTTCAGAGTTTCACTCCTAGCCCGTGAATCATGACATACGGTTCATCAAATGCGTCACTGTGATTGTGAATGATGTTAGAGAGAGAAACCAGATTTAAGTCCAATATTAGCGTCAAACCTTGAAAAGGACATCAGTGGAAGAAACCATGTTGAAACGTATGATACTTTTATTTTGTTGGTGACATTTCATGGTTTTGTTGACATATCATCTTCTGAGCGCTGACACTACTCTTGTAAATTATAATGCCCTTCAATACTTCACATTACGTAGCTTAAAAGTACGGATTTGTACATTAACGGCAGAGACTAGGTTTTCCTTTCTTAAACTTTATAATTTAATGTTGATTTGATGAACACCTGTAAATCCTACCTAACATTTTGACAGGGTGGGAAAAGAATGGTTAAACTAAAGGCAGAAAACAAATAGTTGTTGTTCTGCAAGCGTGTATTACGTTAGTGCCATCGTAGATACTTCTTGTAAATTTAGGGAACTACTTGTACCCAATAATGGTTTGTGCATTAATACGAGTGATACAAGTAGCATTTTGATTTATGGTAAATATGGCAAAAATACTTTCAATAAAGGTTTGAATGGGTTATGAACTACCTCAGAATGTAAATACTCGTACATTAAGAACTTCCCCTCCTTTGAATGTCTCATTGGTAAATATGAACATGCATGTTTGCTTCCAATAGAGCAAGTTACTGTATGAATGCAATGCCCCCCTTGCCGCAAAGCAATGAATTTAATTTAATGAATCCATATGAAATAATCATCAAGTAAAGGTAAATATTTGAACAGTCAAACTTTTAGCCGTAATAGAACTGGGGAAACCTTTTGAAGTGTGTTTACTCACCTTTGATAAAGGGTAAATTACATACCATCAAATAATCCAATTTTAATTGCAGAAAGAACAATAATATAATTTTAGATTACCTTGAACTACATATTTACATTTAGTGATGAATTATATTTTTTCCTTATTATACACCTCGGCACCTTTTTCTCCCGTTCTACAGTAAGATGATCAAAAACTTCTCTTTCTTTAGAGAAAGTTCTTTGAGGCACTGCTAGTTAAGCCTGAGAAGATATGGCGACCGAAAGTGCAAAAAGGCGTCAGAAAGTGCCATCAATGCATTATTATTTTGGCACCCGATTAGGGGTGCAGGCCAGCAACTTTTCATTTATTCATGTTTAAAAAATGTCCATTCACAATGCTTTTTGCATAATCGAACGGTGCCAAACGATCCTCCTCCTGCATGGCAAATATATTTTTTTAATTGTGAACATCCATATGTGACATTTAACCTTTTAACAGCTGCTCCTCACCTTTAAGATTGTACCATTAATATGTACAACTATGTATTTACGTCACTGGCACTGGGTCTGCACGGCATAAGAGCAGCAAACCTGAATCTGCCCTTTTCTCACGCACACGATATGTGTCATAATTCGAGGGTAGACCACCACCACCGGAAAATGTGCCACAGAAGGAAGAAGAGTGCTCAGCAGAATAATAACAGTAATAATAGAAGAGAAAAAGGCCACTCACGCTTGGGAAAGATTTGTGAAGAATACAATTCACAGCCTTAGTTCTGGGTGCACTGACAAATTCCTTGTACATTTCGTACCTTTACATTGAAAACGCTTTCATATTTTGACTATTTGATTTTCTACAGCTTATATTGTACATAGTACACACCGTATGAAGTTCCTTTTACCTTGATTACTTTTAGATCCTTTGGGGGAGTTTTGCCTTTTTCCATAGTTCTCTCTTAAATTCAATCATGTTAATGCAGTTAGTACGATAAAATCAACTTCTCACCAGCAGAACAGCAATATTGACAACCCGAGGGAAACCTAAAAGAATAAGCTGAAGAACGTAGCTATTGGCGATTTCTGGTATATAGACCCTCTCATAATGTCCCTATATTCAGGCTATTTACAGAGGGTTTCTCCTTTGGTTTCTTCCAAGTGGTGTATGAAGAAGTGTATTTAAATATTGACAGTCTTTGCTGAGATTCTTGTGACCCTTCTCTAATAAGCTCTCAATATGATGGACGAGAGAAGGAGAGGAATTAATTTTCCATAAGAACCAAGAAACAAAAAGGAAACTTTCTTCCAGGGCTTCAAAAATACAGCCATACTAAACTGAAGAGAGGGCGCCCATAGTTACAAACCTGCAGCTAATTATGTCTGGAAGTTGCTCTAATCAATACTGGAGTTGTTCATTTTCTTCTGTTGTTGCGATTGCATGTCTAGGGTTTCAAGTTGCAATGTACGTCAACAGTTGGTATACAAAGAAAATAGCTAACGGAATAGTTATTTGTAATTTAAAAAATGTTATGCCTTAAATTACATTTGATATTATGCTTGTTGTAGCTATTCTCTTCAAATAATTTGTCCAGCCTTCAAAGTCCAAAAAGGTCCAAGTACCGATCCTGTGTTTTTGCTAGTCTGACAAAATCTATATTTTCCTTGTCATCATAAAAAGAGTGGCTGAAAACTTTCTACTCACTGCGTTCCAATCTGAATGAATCTTTTTTTGCCCATCTACTTTCCTTTTAAGATATTTCAAAAAGTAAGAAACTTTTGGGTTCCATTATGGAACAAAATGTTATTACAATGGCGTTGGGGTAGACTTTATATAGCATATCATTATTGATTGCATGTAACATGTTACATTGTTGCACAATGTGCTCCATACAATTGCAACTCTTTATACCTCTATACACTAAATTCCTTGGAATTTAAAACAAGGGCTTGGTTAAAATAATTATATTCCCAAATCTGGGAAACTTTACAAAGTCTCGTCTGAAAGTGCCTCGAAAGTATCTCCTTCCCTGAAGCAAACTACACTGTTTCTCCTCCTCGAGTTAGAAAAACAATTTTACTCGTCTCCCAATGAAGATATGGACTACGCGTATGAATATAATAGGAGATATTACAAATAGTTGGGAACACTTTCAAAGAATCAAAAGATCTGCAGGAATGGGAAGATTTTACGTATGTTACTTCTTGAAATATCTTAAAATTCTGTCTCTTTTTATGAAGTACAGAAACCACACTTTGATGACTTTTCTTTGAAGCAGGTAAATCTCATTTTATTCATGGAATTCATGGAATTGTTTCATTTAAAGAAGCTTCCGGAAGCTTCTTTAAATAAAACAATCCTCACGTGAGCCTGGGGATTACCTGACATTTGAACGTTGTCCTACAAATTTCCATTCAAGTGACACTGATTGCTCATTCATTTGGATATATTTGCTCCGACTTGTACTTTTATAGAGGCGCTATAATATAGCTATACGCATGTGTTTTATCGAGGAAGAAGTCTTAGACTAACGCCCTCAAAAAGTCAGAGAGAATATAATCTCTGGGCTCCAAGGTCTTTTTCCAGCAGCCCTACAGTCCGTAGGAGCGGATTGCCTCCCCTTGTACTGCTGAAGAAAGGAAGACGAGCATCGCATTCCCCAGAGAGGCTTTTCCCCCTATTGAAAAGGAACTGTGAACGAACCTTATTTTCTGCACTTGGTTTTCCTTTTCTTCTTGCTTCTGCCTGCTAGTTTCCCTTGAGATTTCAATTCTCTCTCTCTCTCTCTTCTCCTCTCCTTGGTGTGTTCTAAGAACAAAAATCGGCTTGGCAGGGGTGCGGAACATTTGCCAGTTTTTGACAGAAGGTATGGGAAGCTTTAGCAATGATATGTATGACAGGAAATCATAGAGGCAGCCCCAAATCGGCAAAAAATAATAAGAATAATACTCAACTTGGGTGCTAGACTGTTTAAGAACTACAAAAAAGGTTCTATTTAACTGTTCAGCAAATGTAAATGACATCTGTATTATATGATTATTGGAAATCCCTTAGCAGAAAAAGAACGGCTAGCCTAACACCTTAATTCTTATTATTCTAAAATTAATCAATATACTTGCTAGTTGCTTTTAGTACATAGTTCTTAGTTCTCTCATAAACTGGCCTCAAACAGAATTTGCCTTTACTAAATGGAGACTTCTTTTTTACTTTTTGTCTTCCATTTTCCTGTTAACTTGTTAGATGGGCTTTTGTGCCCTCTTCCTTTGAACCTTGATTCCCCTGCCACTTCTCCTGGCCTATCTAAGCCCGAACACCAGGAGTCGACGTCATTACTGTCACTAGATCAGGGATGACAAGAATTGTATTCTACTCCATGTGTACATTAACAAAGATAAGCTGAGTACAACCTCTCTTTGTTAGTTGTCATACGCCGATCATATTCAGAATCCTCCAGAGATACAATTTTACCTCAGCACAATCGTACATTTTGTGCCATGACAAAGGTGGCAAATAAACGTCTGGGGAATACGATCCACTTTCGAGTATTCTTTTGACAATCACAGGGTACAGCAACTTGTGACAGTAGTACGTACTACATATGTACGAGGCAAGAATATCAGGGAAATAAGATATACACTAAAAAGAGCAAAATTGTTGGGAACTTCGATGCGAGTTTGTATTTATGACATATAAAATGTTGGGATGTAAAACGGCCATTTCCATAAAATATTTGACCCAAGAGATCCCATATATTTTAGAAGATTGACCTCACTGCAGCAAATGTACGTAGTAAGGTCAAAAGTTGACGTATGGGATAACTTTCTTGATAGATGTTGTGCTAGATCCATCCTCTCGGTGGCAATCTCTTTAGGCCTTCCTGGTTTTAAGAGGATAAGTTTAGTGACCACACTTGACTGACAAGAAACATGAAGTTTCATGCAGTACATAATCATAACATCCATTGTTTTCAATTCACCTTTGCTTTTTTGCCCCTTTTTGTTCAACTCAAAAACTTTTTTCTTCTCTTTAAACAACGCGTCGTCAACAGGACACGAAAAAGTTTTATCCTCATTTTCTCAGAGAACCAAAAATGAGAAGAAAACGAAAATGATAATGGGATTGTAACTGGACAGTTACTATAAAAATCAACATTAAAACAATATTTAAGACGGGAAGAAGCTAGCTGGATATTTAAAACCCTCATTTAAAATATCACAATAAAAGTAACAATTCCATTTTACCTTGCATTGCTTGCCCAGCAAAAAACTTTTTTTTTTCTTGCTCTTCCCTGAAAATGAGCCCGCACATCCTTAACAAACGAAGAAGAAGAAGAAGAAGAAAACAATTTCAGGAAAAGGGGGATTGCTATTAGCAGAGAACAGACACGGGGAGCTGTATTTTCTGCATCCAGAGATCAAACAATGCAGATAGGGTTTCCAAAAGATAAAGAATGATTCTCGATTGTCAGCACAAATTCAAGCAAACAATCTTAAATATCTCTGAAGATCTTGTATTAGCAATGAACTGGAATAATGTTAGAACGGCTAGACATCCCGCAGGTTGCAGACAGGGAACAAAGTTGGGCGGAAAGTTCCTTCATCAATTTCATATTAACCCTCTTTTGTTGTGATAAAGTTTAAATGAAGGTACGAAAGCAAGATGGAGTGTATGCAATACAGTTTAGTGACTTAACTTTAACATTCATAACAATATAACATTCATTAATCTTTCCACTCTTTGTCGTGACATTTAAAGCCAGATTTCTAATCTATTTGTCGCGTGGAGAATTTGATTTATTGGTAGTGTGATTATCAAGGTCTAGACTCCAGAGGCCGATTTTTGTTCTCTTTTATTTTCTGCTAATCGTGTTTTGAAATCGAATTTTACTAAGTAAAAAGTGATTTCAAACACGATTAGCCGCGCGATTAGCATGAAAAAAGGAGAACAAAAACCGGCCTCAGGTGATATAATTTCCTTCCATTATATATGTTATATTATTAACACTGACTGTTTATCGTTCACACTTTGGCTCCGGTGAAATAATGTCCAATTCCCAATCGGTCGGTCACCTTATTTTCTTCTTACTTTTAAATTGTCAATTGGCGAACACTGAGCAGTTTATTTTATCACCGTAACGAAATTGTAACAGCATCAAAAGGGTCTTTTTCGTTGGACTAAGAATCCCTTTGGTGATATTTAATGTGTTTCTTGACCAGGAGATGAGACTGCGGTAGATCCAAGGGGATGAAATTCACGTCGGGGGGAAGAAGAATTTTTTGCTCATCTTGAAATCTCCTCTGTGTGGAATGAGTAGCAGGAGGGCTTTCAAGAATTAGAGAGACAAGAGAGAGGCTGATTATAGAATACAGGGTGGTCAACATTCAAATCGTATTTATCTTCTTCATTATAGTAGAATTCAGTATTCCGTTCGGTCAGTATAAACATTAAATGTAATCTTTCTTGTAACTATATTAGGAATAATGTGATGTGTTACCCTCGTTAATTCTAAAAGTTGAGCTCTTCTCAAGACATTCATTAGACATTCTACTCTCCATTCTCCTTTTAACATCTTCTCCGACAATCAAGAGATTGGGTCCAACATCAAATGCAAAGAGATGACAGAGCAGAAAACGAGGAACAAGAAGAAGGCAAAAAGTCAATTTGAACTTGAAAATTGGCTATCGGACTGTAAAGGTGATCACTGTTAGTGTTACAGTAGACACATTCTTAAAGACACCCTGGATTGACTCACATATTGGTCAGAGTTCCTATCCGACTGTGACCATTTTTTGCTCCCCGTCTCAAATTCCATGTTAGATATAAAAGGGCCTTTTTATGTTGGCTTTTGTGCCTTATGAATGGGAGACCGACACAAAAAAGGCAAATAATTTCAATGTGGTCAGATTAAGATCTGCTTCTTTCTTTGAATCAAGTGTCAACATGGAATCTTATACATTATGAGATCTGAGGCAAAAAATGGTTGTGAAATACGAGTATATTTTAATGAGGATTGAATATCAGAGTTTTTGTGGCCAGAAATGTCTAGCCATGCAGCCAATAAATGTTACAGAATGTTGCCTTTGTTTTCTCCTGACACGAGCTTGGCCAAGAATGCCGTCCACGTATATAAATAACAACATTTTCTTCATTCTCCAAGAGTGCTGCTGTCAATAATAATCCTTTTCGGGCCACAAGAATGACACCTACCCGACTTTATCTATCGTTTGCCCCCGGCTCAGATTGTCTGGCCGTCTACGATGCATTCTTTAAGAAACCTGAATGCATGTAATAACAACATAAGATTAAACCGATGACACAATAATGACCCTTCTTTCTATGCAGCTGCATCGAAACACTCTTGACAAGGGTATCTTTAATCTCAATCTAGATGCATAAAAGAGGTCCAAAATGATGCTGTTGACATCAATATAAAGGAAAAGGGGCTCTGGCGTTGGAATCACCAGGTGATCAAAGAGTTACAAACGTTAAGAGGTCGATTTTGGGCTTTCTACAGCATCTGCTATTAGGATATTAGAACATAAAGTTTAATGTTTATAGTCCCCTGTTGCCCAGTCCTTTGAAGAGGGGTAATTTAACCCCTTTTAAGGAGGATCGGATAAAATATGAAGATGCATATCATTTTGTATGCACTATTATCAAGACATATCGTAAAGCAATTTAAACACCGCTTTTAGCCGCCGTGACAAATACAAATTCTCCATATTCTCGGAAAGTTTTCGTTCCCCAGAACCCGTGGAATGTCATCTATTTAAAGAGACAATAAAGCAGTGTGTTTTTCACCGGAAAATGGTCGTCATGTTACTCATGTAACACAAGTACAATACCGTGTGAATATCATCACAGGTATCGTCAATTCCAGACATAGTTTTGTGTTGCTGAAACTGGACTCATTTCCCCGTCTCCTACTTGCTTTTTCTGGTCCAGGCGCACAATGTAATCTCAGAGGGAGATCTAAAATGCTTCACAAGAAGCCGTCATGGAATTTAATATTCGATAACCATATATAAGCAGGGTTAACTTTTGTGATAAAGGCTTACATGTTACTCTTAGCTTTACTAGTGTGCATTTCCATTCCATTCGTCCCTGATGAATTCCAGGATTCAAATCCAAACGCATTAACATATCGATATATCAAATGCTCATCATTTTTTGCATTAGATTCCACTTTAGTCTTAAATCCGCTATAATCCAGTGTCAAACGTGTGTAAATTAAGCAGTCAGAGAAACAGGAGCAGGGTCTAAAAAGTCCTTCTCTTCCCTCCATTCTTTCACGATGGAATGTGGAAAGGAATGTGTAACATCTTCCTAGCAGACAGGAGCCATATATACATCCATCCCATAGATCTGCAACAACATCTCTGTAGCTCCATGGCATTCTTGAGCAGCTCAAAGCATGAAGTTAAAAGACTAATAACGACGATCATGACTTCAATATAATGATGATATCTTTCTTAGATTGAACTGGAGGAAGGGTTGGTCTTAAACATGCCAGCAGCTATCAATGTTATTAATGGAATTAACAGGATTGGGGAATGTAGTGTTAAGGCCACTCAGCTGGAGGGCATCAAATATGAGACAAGGAACAAAACCATTTTCCCCTGCTACAGAAATATTTCCTTTTTCAAAGGAATACTCTTCTTCTTAAAATTCCTGCCTGAGCAACAGACATGCTTCAAACACACGTACAAGTTTTTAGCCTGAGCTAAAGATAGCCATCACTCAGCACGGTCGTCCAACAGGGTTCAAGTGGCGATTGTTGCCCTTTCAAACTTATGAGGCCTCATGCCGAAAGAAAGATAGAAAGAAAGGTGGCCATAACTGCCATAAAAAGTCTTTTCTCTGGCTACAGAGCCAACAGCTAAGCTCATAACCTCTTCTAGACACTAGCTGTGGCAGAGAGCTGCAATTTGTCAGAACTGGTCAAAGCTCTGTATACTGTTGCCTCACTCTGTCCTACAGAGTGCCTAGGTATGTGACTTCTCCTCTATCTTTAGCACCCACCTGCATGGTCTAAAATCTTCTAAAAATGGTCTGGATATTCCAGTCATAAAGGTTCCATAATCATTCATCGCGTATAAGCCTGTAATTTGTGCTGGGCATGCATTCTTTAGAGGATCATTTACGCCGTATAAGGCATATCTTATTTCAAAGATTATACAGCTTTTTCGCGGATTAATTTGTCTCCTTGGTTCAAAAGCTTCTTCTTATCATTACGTGACAATGACCCTGACGTGAACGAGAAAGAATGCAGCAAAACTTCGGCATGCTTTAATTGCCACTTGCACCAAACGACCTTTTGCGCAATGTGTTTTTCCTGAGAGGTGAAAAATGAGCGGAATATTGACAACGGATTTTAAGACCTTGAATATGTTTATCTTGCGTATCCTGCGTATCTCATATCTTGTCATCGGAAGCTGAGAGATGACTTATCTATTTTTCTTCCTCTCTCTCTCAAAAGGAATCTTCATTTTCCGCTCTTCCGAAAAGGAAGCTCCGAATATAACGAGCAGCATAACATTATTTTTCTTTTGAGTACATGTTACATTATTAAAACAGGACAACGCCCTGCCATTGATTTCTAGAGGCAACACACAAACCTTCTTTTTCCCACCCGCAGCACCCCACCGACCAATTCATTATCCCATTCCCTCGTTTTATGCATCGTTCCCAATATAACCCTCCTATCGGCACATACCTTAAAAGGGGTCTTCTTCACGTGAAGCCATCGAGCTATAATGAGCCTGCTAATACTCCAGTGGAAAACCTGTAAATGCAAAGTGGGCACGTAGTGTGTGTTTCCCCCTTAAGGTCGTGGGAACTCTCTTGAAAGGAATTCTCAAAGCAAACTTCCTTTTTTCGCGCAAAAGAAGGTTTCAATTCAGAAGTCCCGGCCGCCGTCTCTTGTTTTATGGTTGCTCCATGCATGCTGTAAATAGACTGTATCGTCTGTGGTTTAATGTCTAGAGGAAGTGCGGTCTACTCATGGTATAACCCATTGCTACTGTGTGTATACAGAAGGGTTTGAGCTATGCCATTGATGCCATTAAGGCTGAACTTGAACTAAAGGGTTTTTTGTTTGCCCAACCCGAGCTGCAGACCATAAAAACAAATATAATAAATGGGTAGAAAATGAATCCATAATGGAGCCTGCGCACACATATTTCTTTGTAAAATATATGTGCATTTTTAGGTCATAAAACGGTCTTCGCCGGCAAGAGAGTGATTATGCTGAACCTTTTCGGCGTTTTTAAACCGTGATTCCTTCTTTTCATCATTTTGGTCCATATTTCATTCCCATGAGTTTTATGAGGCCTTAAAAAGATCCTAAAATTGAGATCAAACGACGATCGACAGAAGGTTGATTTTTGGTGACAATGGGAATCATTACAGTGGGAAATGAGGGCGTGTCAGTTGAAGAAGTGTCACGCCCTCCAGACGACATCTTTTAAAACAGTCATTTTCCACTTGGAAAAGTCTTCTTAACGTTTTAAAAGCATTTTCTTATCGACAGTCGTCATGATGAGATGACAATTTCGTTTCAAATTCATTCATACGAAATGTTTAATGTTTGCTTTTACAGACTTTAAACCTGGCTGGACTAGTCAGTAAATAAAGTTACATATTGTTCACTTCTACCAGATATGTTTATGGTTGCAGTGTAATAGTAAGGGTTAGATACTTTTCGGCCATCTTTATCATAACGATATGTTCCAATTTTAAGTGTAACTTGGGGTTGCCTGAGAACTGAGATCATGTACATTACCTGTGTATCTTTATCATGATGATATGTTCCTATTTCAAGTGTAACTTTGGGTTGCCTGAGATCATGTACATTATGCGTGTGTGCATGTTTATCGATGTTTAAAAGGTAGCAAATACTGCTCCTCAAATATTCCTTTCCCCCTTTTCTCATGCACCATTTTATTTGCTCTCTTGTTAGTCTCATAAACACGAATCTGTCATTGATCGCTACTTGTTCAAAGACAAAGGTTAACATTGGAATGTGTTTGGCCACGTTTTAGCACAGGAAATGGAGAGTAAACTTGCTTATTCGGGAGGTTTTGAATGAAATGTGACTGTCACATTTAGAATAAAGACAAGTTAAACAATGATTGTAACTCTTAACTTCAGTTCATATGACCATTTCGAGCTAGTACCTGATGTGGTAGTGCTGGCCTATTAGGCAATGACATGTTTTGAGCCACCTCTAAGTCAATTATGTATCTTTGTTTAAAATCATGAATGCCCTTACACTGTCTGTCTTCAGATGCAGTTGCATGTAGCATGCAACTCTCCTCCAACTCTAATTGGGGCTGTCAGGCCCATTTTCTTCAAACCAAAATCAGACTTAAAATACTCCCTTTAGATCACGCAACAGACATTCCAATGGATTAAAAATATTTGTTCATGACAGCTTTGTTGTTTTGGACCTTGAACACCCATGACACTTTGGTGTGTACAGCACGAAAACAAAAGGTTGCATGAGAGGGGTTTTATGGGGGCATAATAGAGGTATGTCTTTATTCCATGCATGCAAAAACAACAACATTGAACTCAGGCCGTGTGCTTTTTACAACAGCTCAATTGCTCCATCACCCGAAATTGGAGCTGCCCAATAAATCTGGGCGTTTTTCTGTTGTTTTTAAACTTCTTTTTGTGCCCCCGTGGGAACCGAGTCTTTTATGGACTCTTTCGATATGTGTGTATATCTGATGATTGGGCTTAAATAGTCATAGCTGCTGCTATCTCTTACTACTTCTTTTATTGAATGTAATCATAAAAAGCTGGCCTCGTCATCCCTTCTTCGTCTTTGATTAATTTATTTTATCCTCCCCTAAAGGCACCGTTTGCCTTTGGAAGAGTCATCAAACACTTTTATAAACGCACCATGCTGTTGCTGGTACATTAAGTGTAATAATAATGGTTTTTGGCACATAAATGGGCGCCAATTTGATGCTACCGCGACATTATGATGGAATTTCAAGGACGTTGGATAAGTAAGTAAGTCACCGGCTAATGCGTTTTGCTCAGCTCTTTGTACAAGATTATAATCGCCTTTATTATTATGTTGCAGAGGGGAGCAAAGAATGCAGGAAACTGTGTTATCCTCTCCTGTGTAAAGTAATACCACAGGTAGTCACAGGCCAAATTACTTTTTTATGTAATTAAGGTACTCAAAGGCAAGATTATGCAATATCATAATAGCAAGTAATTTATATTCGTGCAAACATGGAAGCAGTAATTCATAGCAGAATGTAATTCACCATGCCTAACATCTATTGAAAACAGATCAATTAGCCTCTTGCATCCTCACAACTTCCTTTCCTCTCAGGGTCAAATTTAAGGATGCTCCAACGCCTTCTGTGAAGGTGAAATACCATGAAGCAACATTCCAGAGAGCATCATTTGCACACGCTTGCACAATACGAGAGCACTTTTCAAAAGCAAATAACTTGTATTCTCCTCCTCTATTGACCTGACGGTGACAATTATGTATTCATTCACAGAATTGTGTTGCCAAGGACTCGTGTTCTTTTTATAAAATTCCAAGGAAAAGCGAGGGAAAATCAGGTTATTTTAAGCCTGCAGTTCAATCAGTCAAAAAGGACTAAAAGACATTTTTCCGTGTTTTAGTCTCTCATTAAGCGCTCATAACAAGTTGGAGGAAAACAGAGAACTCTTGCCGACACTTTCATTCAAAGCAGCATTTCATTGGAAACCATTGACGTTAGAGCATATTTAACAGCAGTTATACGTCAATGAGCTGACCGTAATTCCATGTTCCAGACAGAATCCATATCGCGCTGGCGCCGGACCTGTTATTACTCGTCCAAGGTATTCAACCTTTTTATCAATGATTTTAGGTGTGAGAAAAGGATCGAAGCTGAGACTAATTAACTGTTTGCGCTCAACTCTGATTATAGACCCCAGAAAAGGTGAAACTTCCCGGGTGAAATTTTAGATTTACTGTTCACATGGCCGGTAAAATGTGTAAAGGGATGAGATTAGGTTCCGAATTAGTGAAAGTCATCATGCTTCAATGGAGTTTTTAGGCAACGCTTTTTATACACACCGTGAAAGAGTCTTTTTGACAAAAGCACGATCTAAAAATCTTTTATAGGCACCGATTGATCTAGAATATATATTCTAAGAAGAGAGAAAGAACTTGCTCATTGTAAAGTCAAGCATGTAGTGAATATAAGCTTTAGTACCACGGTGGGACTGAGTGGGCGTATTTAAGTTTAATCATAGCAAAGTTACTTAAATGTCCAACAATATATAATGGCCAGCACAAAATTACATTACTATTAATTAAGGCAACATTGCTATATTTGATATATAATATAATGGTATAAGCTAGCACTTATATTCGTCCCGACCCCCTCGCGAGCTCTCCAGCAGCACACACATAGTCGTCGTCACTGTTGCTGCCTACAAAAATCGTAAATTTCCGCCGCTATCGTCGGTAGAAATCGCCGCGAGCTTGGAAGAAGAAGACTCGAAAGCCATAAAAACGTGCTCATCAAATTACCAGATCTGCTTTTGTTTTCCGAGATACATTCTCCCAATGTCCAAAAGAAGATTCCAGTTTTTTGCCCAAAGAATCTATCGCAGTTTTATGCCCCCAAATTTTTGGTGTTCTTTTTTGTGCTTGAAGCCCTTCAATGAATGAGTTAAGAGGACAACAGAGTCTTGGCAACTGGTTTTCCTATGGATTTTAATCAGCTCAGGGAGGAATTCTAAATGTTCCCTTCCTGGAAAGAACGAGGTATTCTCTTAAACTCAGCCAGTGTTTTAACACTCCCCAAAGATGCTAATCTTTTTGGAAATAATCTATTTTCAATTTTCTTGACGTTTTCTTCACTGAATTTAGGGGATGATTATTGGGTGTGAAAATTGGGCTGGGCTGCATCCAACCCCTAATAGGTTTCCAAAAATAATAATAATATTCCTTCTTCTTGTCTGAAAACAGAATAATAGGAAGTGGTATTGGAGACACATCTTAATTTAGGGGACAGTCTATGACAGGAGTGGATGCTACTCATTTTACCAGACGCTCTCTCTCTCTCTCTCTCTCTCTCTCTCTCTCTCTCTCAAAAATTATGCTCTAGAATTTCATATGGAAATCCGATCATCTCTTATCGACAACAGACTGATGGCCTCATTTAGCCCCACATATCACATGAGAATGTCTCTTTCTCTTATCCTTCATAAAACGTTTTCAGGATTATTTTCGGGGCATTTTTGGACATGATGAGATGAAGTTCAATCGCATCGCAAGATCTAGATCGATTTCCGACAATGGGATTCCTTTTAGGAAGCCAATCGTAGATCACATTGCACGCGTTGTGCAAAAAAGGGAATTCCGTGAATTTCTCCTCTATTGATAGCTGCTTGAAGATAAGGGTTTAATGGAGAGCATAAAATCGGTAGGGAACACATTTCGGAAGAATGTGATAAAACGTCGGCAGAAATTAGGATTGGATTAAATGGATGGTATTAATCAAGTTGGATGTATTGTCTTTGGACGAGTCTATATTTTTAAATATAGTAACATTGCGAGGAAAAGTATAAACTTTATGCTTATACAGTATCTAATAAGGATAAGAACGCTCTTTTGCCAAGTTAAGACACATAAAACAAATTATTGGACTGACAGCTCTCAAAATTAGAGCTTCTGGAGCTAGTCAGATTTATATATTTTTACAGCAAGAAAGTTTTAAAGCATTCTTGTAAACAAAATCCCTTCATCCCAGCCTTGAGTTCTTCACCCCGTCGATGAAGACCGTCCTCCTGATCCTCTCCAGACTCTGCGGTCGATCCACATCCACAAAATGGCGGTACTGCTCTTGGATGTCCAACACGTAGGGGAAGAAGTATCTCACTGAAAGCAGATAGCTCTAGTATAGACTACTTCAATTAAAAGCTTGTTCTTACCATGGCACATCTGAACAATACCCATGTAAACCGCCTTGGCCCACCATTCGTGAGAGTATGAAATGTACACCCACGCGCCAATCACAGTGCAGATCCTGATCCCAAAGTACTTCTCCCACCCGAAGTCCATCCCCATGAGGTAGACATTGAACAAGATGCTGGGGATCATGAAGATGAAGGCGTAGTGGACGTTGATGTGGTAGAAGGGGTGCAGGAAGGTGTAGGTGCAGATATTGGGTGTTATGTTCACGATGCATTCGTTCTCCAGGCATGTGCAGAGAACGTTCTGGTACAGGAGAAGCCATAGGCATACCATTGGAACTGGAATACAATGATGTACTGTTTGTAATTAACCAGTGTTATGATATTCTTACAAATTGCGAGTAGCATTGATGTCAGCTCAAAGTGTGTGATATTGCAGAGTGTGTCGTCCAGTCGTTTGATTTCCTCCCTGACGGACGGGTAGTCATGTTGGAGCCGTAGAGGGAGTTGGCGCCGGTAAATGAGGACGTAGATGTCCGGCATATTTAAAATGGATTCAACCTATGTAGAGTGAAAGCTTTCTAATGAGACTCCGCATTTATGACTACTTGAAATGTCTTACCCTACGCAGTTTTCGTTTTAGTTTCACAAATGCATCTCGACCCCCTAAGCAAATCATTGCCTGATGCACTGAACGCCGAAGCTTATGAAACGGTTGGAATATCATGATGATACTTCACTTGTTGCTGAGTCTGTTTTATACTGTTGTTATGGTTACTGAGATCTGTCGAAAAAGTGAAGGGGTAAAAAGACGTACAAATTGAATCGTTGAGCCATCTTTGGATCAAGAAGCTGACCGAGTTTCCAATTATGGTTAGCACTAACAACAACGGTTCAGCTTGCACCAAGCAAGCTCTACACAATTAAGCTTTTTGCGCAATTGGAAAACAGATGTATATTTTTCTATCTTATTTTAATGAAATAGTGAAGTATATATGTTACTAGGAGCTGGAAGACTCATTCAACAATGGCGTCCCCTCATTGGCTACTTGCAGTCCACTTGGCCCGGCCTCAGCTGCATCAATGGCATCCTGATGCCCTGGCCTGGACCGGATCCTCCGCTCAGTCTCCTCAGTCAACCGCCTCTGATACACCAATGTCCTATTAGCATCAATCTTCTGCCAGTAGTGCAGGGCCATTACCATCATACTGCTATGAACTGAAAATGTAATTCGTTAGCTCTATACCATGACATGATACAGTAGACAGTTTAGTAGAATACTCACGTCCAATGCACATATCCGACCACATCAACATTGCAGACATTGCGTCCTGGATCTTGACAATCCACATGAGCTGCGTCACCATTGACGCAATCAGCAGCACACCGTACGCAGACCTCAGATCTTGCATCCTGTCATGCGTCATTCTCGGCGGGTTGAACCGGACGTCATTTGAGAGCTTATTTGTGTAGCCAATGTACGCCCACAACAGAATGAAGGATAGGATCATGGCCAGAGTCTGGATGGCGTCAGAGTGCGGGAGGGCGAACGTGACCTTGTCGCTGTTGATGTGGATGAGAGTGAAGGTCAGCGGCAAGAAGATGATGGGCAGGATGATGAGGAGGTTCCTGGCCGGGCCGAGGATGTTGAGCTTCCAGATGTGGTGCCATTCGTCGAGGTCCCCGAGGGAGTCGTGGGTGGGGCCGATGGTGGCGGTGGAGGAGTCGGTGTCGCTGTTCGACATGGTGAGATGTTAACGCAAGGAAGATCAGATTCGATATGGAAGTGGTCCTTATGGAACGCCAAGCAGGAAATGGAAGCTAGTCCGTTTCTGCATGCATTTTATCATAGGTCAGCTCCTAGTCTATATTTACATGGTCAGCTCGCAAGGCTTTGAAAAGTAAATCAACGGTTTAAAAAATTATGTAGGTAATTGACAAGCAAGGCCAATGAGCATATGGACACAATTAAGTCGTCAGCTGATTTTCTAGTATGTTTATATTCTATTGATTAGTATTTAACAGTACACGCATAATCACTCGAATCAGTTACAACTACTGACATGAAACTCATAGACACATAAAATAAACTGCATTGAAGGTCGTTGTTGCTCCACCCGGTTTATACCACAAGCACCTCGTGCTCGTGCCCCTGCAGCCGCCGCAGATGCTCCAGAATGGACACTCCCTCGACGGTGCCAGTCCTCATGCGGTAGAAGATGCTCGTTTGTTCCTCAATGACTTGCTCACGACGGATCCAGGCCTCGTAGCTGGCGAGCAGGGCGAAGCTGTAAACTGGAAATCAAGAAAAGAAAGTTGTAAGAAGGTCATTAGAACCTCCTAAATACAGGCCTAAAATATCGTCATCCTTGGCTTCTTACCCGCCATAGCATAGCTGAGCCACATGCAGTAATACTGCTCAGCCGTCGTAAACGCAAACATCCACAAGAGCGTCGTCACCATGCTGAGCACGAACTCAAACAGAATCACAAACTCCGTCAGCATCGCCCTCGTCACGGTCATCTGCAATGACCTTCGTGACACCTCCAAGGTCGCCACGGCTGCCATGACCACCAGGGCAACCAGCTGCATCGTGAGAATGACCCAGCGCCACGCGGGGCTGTCGGCCAGCGACAAGGGTGGGGGTGCCGGGGTCAGAGGGGAGATCAGGCTCAGGATGATGAAGATTAGCGGCATGAAGATGGCCGTCTGGGCGACGAAGCGAGCTTTGGGCGCGGGGCCGATCGTCCAGATGTCCTGGAAGTCGCTGATGTTCAGCGGGGCGCTGGGGATGGGCTCGTAGGCGGGGTTGGAGCGGCGGCATTTGGAGAAGAACTTGCCCATGTTGTTGATGTTGTTTGTAGTTAGCAAGAGTCGTAGTAAGAGAGCTGCAAGACTGCTCTAGTGGAAGGGGAATGTGACATATATAGCTGTTGAGCGGACCAAGGAGAGCTGACCGTTGACTACAGTTGGCCATGTTTGGGGATTGTACAGTCACGGCCGGTACAACTGTATCCATAGACTTTGTGTAATGCAAAACGTAGTTCCATGGCATGGAGAGGTCAGTTGCAGGAACTCAAGACGGAAAACCAATTACATTTTAAAAATCAGGATATGCTTTGTTATTGTACACATGATGATCTGAATCATGAACATAGTTGTTATTGCACTCATTTCCATTGCACACAAAATTAAACTTGTACAAAAGTAATATTTGAATCCCCCATTCAGATCTGCTGAAGACGACCAGCCTGAAATTGTTCCACTCTTGCAACCTCATTGGCCAACAATGCGGAATGCAACTGAAGGATCCTTTGCTTTGTCTCCAAATCACGCCAAGTCCCAAGGGCGATGTTCAACAGGAAGGAATAAACTGAAAAAAGAAATGGATTACTTTAAACCTCGGCATCTCTAGCTTTCAATATATAACATGCATTTTCAAGTCACTACTCACTAGTTTTGTAAACAGTTGAATATTCTAGTTAAGAACTCACCTGCCAAACACTCCACGTACCACATCAACATGAGACTGTACACATCATACACCGCCGTCACCCACAGCAGGCTCGTCACCAGCGACATGAACGTCACCAACGCCGACACGACGCTCAACCTCTTGGACTTGGACAGCGTCATCACCGTCT
>LR140182.1:0-18802 GCA_900659605.1 Tisbe holothuriae | reverse complement strand
CACCGATCCTTTGACGGCGCAAAGTCGCTACTTTGAGCTCGTTGTCGCCGGCGCCGCCACTGCGAAGGGAAGAGAAGGGAGGGCGAGGTAGCGAGCGAGCGCGAGGAGAGAGAAGAGAAGTGAAGACGGGCCGGGACGGAAGAATAGCTGAGCGACTCGGCCGAGCAAAGCAACCTCGCCCAGAAAAGCTGCTGCTGCAACTGCTACTCAGTACTAAAGCTGCTGCTGAGCCTTAAAAAGGGGGAGCCCCCGAATGGAGGAGGAGAGGAGTCGTCGGCTGGGGCAGGTTAAAAACTCACGAAAGGGGGAGGAGAAGAGACGACTGGGCTGAGGGAGAGAGAGAAGAGGGAGGAGGAGAGGGAGGTCGATTAATGACCAGTTCAGCAGGCTGAGGGAAAAAGAAAAGGGAGGCAAGTGCTGCTGCTCGCTGAGCTTTCGCTCACCAGACAGACAGACGAGCACACGCCCAAGTAGGCACAAGCTGCCGGCAGGACAGACACTAAAGTTGCTGCACAAAGAGACGGACGGAAAGCAAAAAGGGGCTGCTGCCGGGTAAATAAAAATAAGGAGAGAAAGAATCGGAAATATTGGTAGCGTCTATCACAAAACCTCGTTGCATAAAACCCGAAAACTCTTCGGGCTCTGTTTGGAATACACAGTACAGTATTGACAGTATGCTTGTCACTGATAGGCTTGTACCCACAGAAAACTCTCCAAGTCTGTGTTTGTACCTTAGATGTTATTTTATCCAAGATTTGTGCGAATCAGTACAAAGTACTTGAGTGTATTCTCAGATTATTTGTTCGACCAGTTTCTAAATGTTGAGAAGACAGATTATGCTGATATTGACTGTACATACAGTGTAATTTCTCCCTTTATTGGCTATATACAAATCACATCTGATTTTGGCAAATGTATTCTACATACACCAGGGCCTCAAATATAGAGGCCCTTTACATACCGTATATTCAATACGCGTCACCAATTTTTGTTTTAACGTTTTTTTATCACTTCATATCTCCATATCTGTAGATACTGATAAGATAATAACTGTAAAAAAAATCTCAACGGATTGCTAAGATTGGCAAAAAAATTGTACTTTCGTATAAAATACTCCACTCTAAATCATGGACTTAGCTAATATTGACAATGGAGCTATGGCAACCCACCAATTCTACAAAGCTTTACAAGATGGAAACATGGCCCAGGTTCAACAACAACTCTCCAACGGCCAGGACATTGAATACAGTACTTGCACTGGAGCTACACCACTCATGATGTCTGTTTATGCTGGGCACATTGACATTACAAAGATATTATTGCAACAGGGAGCATCCGTAACCGCTAAGTGTAAGGATGGGTCAACTTCTATTCATTATGCAGCCCAAAGAGGGCTTTTACCCATTGTCGAAGCTTTAATTGAGAATGGGAGCCCAGTAGACGTTATGGACAAAAATGGAATCACGCCTTTAATGTATGCCATCTTAAATAAGAATGAGGAAGTTGCACTTTTTCTATTGGAAAGCGGGGCTTCATTGGGTGATAGGGATACGAACAAATCCATTCCCATTCATTGTGCAGCACAGGTTGGTTGTCTTGATTTGGGCAGCACTCTCCTGAGGAATGGATCCCAGGTCGATCCACTAAATCAGAAAGGTTGGACACCCCTTATGATTGCCATAATAAATGGGGACATGGAGTTTGTTCAACTACTATTAAGCCACGATGCATCTGTCAATACTGTTGGTGAAGATGGATTTCTCCCTATACATTTGGCAGCCCAGACAGGGAATATATCAATGGCAACCACTCTCATTCAAAATGGGAGCCTTGTGAATCCATTAACTGAACCTGGTGGCTGGACTCCAATGATGATTGCTATCAGAAGGCGGGATGTTGACTTTGTCAAGCTGTTAATACGACATAATGCTGCTATCAACGATCCCATCGAAGGGTCAACTTTACACATTCACTTTGCAGCAAAGATTGGTGCGGTAGAAGTAATTCCAGCCTTAATCCAAGGGGGAAGTCAAGTTAATCCTAAGAACCTACGTGATTGGACTCCTTTGATGATTGCAATAAGCAATGGTCATACAGATGCTGCATTGAAGCTCTTATCACATGGGGCATCCGTATCAGAAATTGTGCCCGGGGTCGGGTTGTGTCCGATTCATTTTGCTGCTGCAAAGGGGGATACTGCCACTCTCACGGAGTTGTTAAACAAGGGAAGCCCCTTGGACCCAACTGACTCAAAAGGAAACACCCCATTGATGAAGGCAATAAATGATGGGAAAGAAAATGCTGCTAAATTACTCATTGATCATGGTGCTTCACTAACGGCAATGAACAATGCTCACTGGATGCCAATTCATATTGCAGCAAGTGTTGGTGCTACAGCTGTAGTCAAAGCCTTGATTGAGAAGAAGAGTCCGTTAGACTCGCAAGATAACAAGGAGAGAACGCCTTTGATCCTCGCAGTGGATCACCAGCACACTGAAATTGTCAAGTGCTTTCTGGAAAAGAGTGTGTCACTGTTTGACCGTGATTTGAATGGCTGGACTGCTTTACATTATGCGGTCAAAAAAGGATTTGATGATATTATTTCTATTATTCTGGATACTGAAGGTATTGTGCATATAAAATACTTGTTTATTTTGTGGGTGGAAAATAACTATTTCTAGATAACATGAAATTATTGAAGACAAGGGATAACTTGGGCAACACAGCATTGCATGGAGCAATCGGGCATAAAACAACAGTTGAACTGCTGTTGTCGAAAGGTAGCCCACCCGTTGCAAGAAACAACTATGGCCAGACTCCGCTCCACTTTGCAGCATCCGATGGGGACGAGGCCATGTGTCAAGTACTTCTGCCTCTTTATAGCCTCAAGGATCTACAAATCGAGGATGAAGCCGGGGAAACGGTAGCTTTTCAAGCAGCTAGGTACTCTTACAACTATAGCGAGTACTCATACTTTTTGTATTAATACTGCATCCTAGATTTGGACATTTCAATTTCATGGACAAAATCTTATCCATTGCAAGAAGACAACATGGAAATGAAAGCATTCTGTGTAGGTCCAGCAAAAGCACAATTTTGCACTCTTTGGTGGCTGGTGGAAGCGATGGTAGACTGCACCCATTTATGTGTAGGAAGTTTGACGCCTTTCTCAACGAGAAATCTGCTAGTGGCTACACTCCGGCGGAATATGCAGTACGGTTGGGGGTACTCAGCACCTTGACTAATATGTTGGGTTACCGACCTTCCTTAGCTACCACTGAACTGTTATACTTGGCTCTACAAGATGGTAAAGGGCAAATTATTGAATTGCTACATAATCAAGACTCATCCTTGCTGACTAAAATTAAAAGTCCTTTGAATGTTCTAACGGGTCAAAGAGATAATTCAAAAGAAAGGGCTGACATTTTTCACAAGCATAAAGATTACTTTACTGCCTCATTGGAAAGTAATGACCTTCCCTATACAATTGAAAGATGCGTTCAAAATGATCACCCAGAAGTTCTAGCTGCCATCCTTACCTCTGTCAGTGACAAGGCAATTCTTTTGCAAGGCCTTCCCTTGGTATGGGTGGCAGCTGACTTAGGTCACGAAGACATCGCCATAATGCTTCTCGAATATTATCCAGCTCTAAGGGAGCATATCGGGCTGGACAAGACGAATCCATTGACTGTTGCACTGGTCAGGAACAGAAGTAAGCTCATTAATACTTGGGAGAGGCTATTCCCTGAGGAGGTGAAGAATGCAGAGCTGGAGTTAAAGAAGCCAATTGCCGGTTGTTCATGTCTTGATTGGAGACAGACACACTTTTCAAAATTGTTTAGACGATATCCATTGTTCAACGAAGCCGTCAGCAAGGTATTCACTCTCTCATTGCACGAGGATAAGAAGATCACCTATGCGCAGGACGTACTTTGTAACTTGGTCCAAGTTTGCCTTCCAAGAAAGGGGTTAGTTATAAAATAAGAATAAGAACATAATATAATACATCTTCAATATTCTTCCAGACATAGGGTCATTCAAGATCTGAAAGAAATGTCGGAGGCTGGATTTCAGTGTCAAGGCCATGAGAGAAAGAAGCAGTATGTATAATCTCTACTGTTTGGAACATGCAATGTTTTTTTAAATATTTGCTACGGATCCCTTTTTACTTATTTTAGGGCACTACCTTGTCAGCTTCATTGCAATAGCACGCCGCACATTAGGTACTGGAAGTTGAAAAGAAGCGCCAACTGGTGGCAGCAATTGTCCCAACTGGCGGTAATCCCAATTCAGTTATCTGCCAAACTGCCCGAATTTCCAGCAGCCTAGGCTAAAAAGGGTTGCCATATGTCATTGCAGCTTTACGTTTTACAACAACGTTTTTTTGGATGGAAGCAATGTTTTAAACATTGAAGAAGTGCATTATTCTGCCTGAAAAAATGTATGCATCAGTGCCTGAATATATTATAAGCCTAACATACATTATTTTGTCCCAATGTATGTCTTAAGAATTTAGTCATAATTAATATGCAACCCTACCTTCTCACTCCCCTTTTTCTTGTATTCAGTGTCTCAGTGCCCTGCTTTCACACACTGCTCAGGTTGAGTTTTTTCCTTTTTATTTTGTTTTGAGAAGGACGAAAAAGCAAAGTTTGGTTTCTGAGCTCTTTTTTGATAAAACCGTCCACAAATTGTATTTTAAAATGAAGTATAAATACATTGAAAAATCCACCTCGGATTTTTCCTCTTTCAGATGAAGTCGGGAGGAAATCTCATTAAATAACTTGCACACTAGGGATACCAAATATTATAGAAGAATAATGGCCAAAAAGTCCAGTTTTAAAATTTTGCTGGCTTGTCTATTACATATTTGAAGCGTAAATTTCAGGAATTATTAGAATTTATTGTTATATCGGTAAAGCAACACATATACTGCTGGTACCAGCGTCTTTCTAATTAGTTCACAGTAATTTTGTTTAGATATCAACATAAGAAAGCCTGGCTTCCCTAAATATTAGATGAATTCTCATCAGATAATTAGGTCGTTTTTAAATGTAATTGTACTCACTTATTAAGCATTATTAATGCATTTGTGAGTAACATAATTAAGAGTACAAGCCATTTTCTGTCTAACTGTGGAATTTAATATATAGAAAAAGCCCTAAACACAGCGAAAGGACTTCCATTTCTTCCACTATATAACAGTAAATAAAATCAGCTGCCATTACCGTCAGTTGGGACAAAAGAAACCACAAGGGAGCGCCAGGGGTTAAAAAGACAACGTACTTCCAGTACCTAATGGGCCATTTGTGTGGCAGCTTTTTGGAGAGCGATTGAAAAATCCCAAGTGCCGGGCCCGGGATTCAAACCCCAGATCCCTTGCATGGGAGTCTTGCATGCTAACTATTCCTCCACGAGCTTTTGCTCTCATGCAATGTTATTAACACTTTATCCATTTTTATTAGGCAGTTAAGTTGCATGGTTATTACCGACCTTCTGAAGATAATGATTACTGTTCAAGACGCCCTTAACAGTCCAAATGCATCCTTGTGCAGATTAAATCCAAGACTGTTGCTCATTGGTAGTGTCCCAGAGGGGACCAGAGTTGGGCACCCAGATGAAATCGATCTGACAATGCTTCTACCAGGAATTGAGCCAAGTTTCTTCAATAGAGAAATGAAAAGTGCTTTGGGATTGCCACTTTCACCCGAGGGAATTAGATTCTTCAAAACCTTCATTGATTTCGACTTGGTAGACCAGAGCAAAAGCACTCTCAACATGTACAATTTCAATAGCATGCTACTCAGCACCCTCCACAAGGCGCTCCTGGAGAGCAAGAGTATTCCTAATACAATCACTCTTGGGACGCAATCATTTGATCCGTGCTCCGACTGTAACAAAGTCAGTGACGAAGAGGGTTGTTGGATGATCTGCCCCAACTGTTTCCCACTTGTAACACAGAGCAAACGCGGAGCTGTGGTCAACTTGACATGGAGTGATGGCACAACCTCCTTTAGATGCAGCCTGGATGTGGTTCCAATGTTTCCCATGCCAGAGAACACTAAGCTCATGGATTTGTACTCTCTGGTAGCAACAACATTACTTAACGAAAAACCTCCATACTGGCAATATGCATTTGAACGCTACATAACCGTAGACCGACCTGCTCTGGAGGGGTTATCTGAGATAAAAACGGGAGAGCAGATGGACAGTCGAAGTTTACAAGTGGCGATCAAAGTACTGCACTACGGCGAGGGGAACAATTACATCCTGGCTCCCGGACAGAGTAAGGGTGTGGAGCACTTTGCTGAGCGTAGAATACACGAGGCTTACACATTTTTGAAGCTCGTTATTAAGTACTTGAAGCTCCCAATTAAGAACTATGTCCTGAAAAAGATGGTTCTAAATGATCGAATGGTCGCATTTAACGGTGTCGCCAGGAGTAACTCAGAGTTTCTGACCAAAGTGATTAACCAACCTGAGGTTGCTGCTGACTTCTCTCAAGTACTTAATCTGGAAAGGATGGACTACATAAACAAGACTTTGATGGGGCACGGTTTCTTAATCGAAATAATGTAATTGTGCACAATACGTATTATTGTTAATAAAATTGAAAAAAAATATGTCATACAGGGTTGTTTTATTCAAGTTACCCTTTTCAATTATTAAAGCTTCTTTCTAGCACATTTAAAAAATATGGAATACGACTTTTTTCCCATTTATAAGCAATTTGGCTCTAAAATAAGATAAAAAAGTGTAAATAAAACAAACAATTTTTATCCGTTTTATATTTCTTTATTTTCCTCAGAATTCATTATGAGTTTAATGTTCACATTTTATGCCCAAAACAAGAGTCTGTTTTAGGTCAGCACCATGCAATTGTTCTTTAGTCAAAATAATAATATGTAACATCTTTAATATAATTATGTTTAAGTTCTCACTCACTCTTCCAGGGGATAATATATAATTAATCGGGATTAATTAATTAGGGATAATCAGGTGATATTAAAGTAATTAAGACGACAAAGAATGTAACAGAATTATCTATTAAGCGACGACTTCAAACTTTTCTGATATATTTTGCGTTTTGTTCTCTCTTTTTAAGACATGATCATGTAAATAGACAACATTTTCCATTGCTGTTGGTTTTTGTGACCCTTATTAAGGAAATCCTAATTAGGCCACTTTTGATGATATAATTAGCCTAATTAGATTCCACTTCCATTACGAACTAAACTGATTGAGTAGGTTCTTTGAGGATATGCTAAGTTAGTTTTGATCAAACAACCAAATTTAAACCATTAAAGTAGCCTTTAATGGGGTGATATGTGGCAAAAATTCATTCATATACAAGATCTTCTAAGGGATGCCAACTTAAAGTACGGAGATCGTTATTTGATATTATTATATACGATTAAAGGTTTAAGCTATAGAAATAAAATGGATAGAGAGAAGAAAAAGCTTTTTACGTTGGGATAAGAAGCGAATTATGACCAGTTTACATTGTTTAAATGTATTTTTGGCCTTAAATCTGAGAAAAATGGGGGAAACGAATTGATATGACTGCCTTCTGGTTATAATGTGATGCTTAATCAGCTACTTTTCACTACATAAGAGTGTCGTTAGCAATGATAAAGCTTCACAAATAGAGGTCAAGATATCAGGAAAGTCGTTATAATGATGGGGAATTTACATGATATGCAGTTTGTTCTCATGATGATTTCATTTCTTCCATTAATCGTTTGAAAGCCGCTAGGACGAAAACACAAAAGTGTTAAGTGGGGGTCAAAACATCTTATTTGTGCGAAAGTAACAATATGGATTTCGGTGAGTGAGTGATGTTACACATTGTTTAATAATGGTCCGGATGCGATTTGGGCGAAATCAACATTTGGTGTAATTACAAGCGAAAAAAATAAATGTGTTAAAAGTCTTTAGTTATCATTAGCCGTCGTCATCTCGACTGTCCAAATGATAAGAACCAAAAGGTGCCAAATCTGTTTTTCTGAATTCTATAAAGAGCTTTAAATAAATGGCCAAGAGAGTTTTAACCTCTTACGCACCTTGTATAGTATCAGTACAGACAATAAAACATACTTTAAAAGCATTTGTTGGCTTATCCAAAGAGTTACAATTTTAACTCTTATCATTTGGACAGCCGATCTCTTCATATTTTTGGGATGTGTGAATAAATTTGTTAATAATATATCTCTTTGCATCATCTAATGTTATGAACAACCATCATCATCCACTCTTCTATTCTCTTCACGTCATTCAATATGATACGACTTTTGCGAGTTCCGCGTGATCATGGTCCGCTGCTCCTCCACGGACCGCGTCACGTTCGTGGACGTCTTTGTCGACCGGCTGTTGCTACTAGACGACGACATCTTGAACGTGGAATGGGCGCCTTGCTGTTGCTGCTGCTGTATCGGCGTCGGGCTCGCAGCGCCACCGTCAGATCCCGCAGACGTGGCCGTCCTAAACCGCGCGAGTGATTCGTTGAAACTAGGACCGGATTCGATTGCGCTCTCGTCCCCAGACCGGTCAGAGGAGAAGTACGACTGCTGCTGTTGTGAGCTGGTGCTGCTGTACATCTGTTTGTGGACGCCGTTGGCGGGTGTGGATGTGGTCACGGTGGTGGAGTAGTTGGAGGTGGACCCGGGGCCGGGGGAGGCGCCGAAGGAGCGGTCGACGGTGCCGTTGTTGGAGAAGGCGCCGCTGGGGGTGTAGACCTTGCGTGTTTGGGACGAGGTGTGGTCGTAGCCGGAGGACTCGTAGCTAAAGAAAGATTGTAACATTATCTATCACATTGAACAACAATATAGTGGTTTGGCTGTCCAAATGATGAGGAAAAAAGTGTACCAAATTAGTTTGTTTTATTTCTATAAATATAAAGATCTAGAGCTGGAAGCAATTGAAAGAGTTTTAACCTCTTACGCACCTTTTACAGTATCAGTAGAGAGAATAAAACATACTTTAAAAGTCTTTGTTGGCTCTTCCAAAGAGTTACAAATTTGGCTAGAGAACTCTTATCATTTGGACAGTTGGGTTAAGCTTTTGTATAAACGGATGCAGAATACTCATATTTATGTTATAATATGTTAGTAAATGTACTAAAACAAGGATTAAAGACACGCAAGAGTCATCATCACCGTTTTGAGATGGTTGACCACGGAAATACTTTTTTGTTCAACGAAAACTATCTTGAAAGCTGATTGAAGAAGGATAAATTTTGACTAGACACGAAGGGCAAAACTTGGAACTCGATGGCTGAAACAAGGAGAAAGTGACACTTAACATTGATAATCAAGAACCTTAATTTGGTTAAAAGCTGTATTAAAGCAAAAACAATGTTATAGTTACATTGGTGCATAAAATGTGTTTAAAGATGTGTTAAGTTGATTATTTGTGCATTTTCATGGTGCTCAGATCAAGTCGAACTTGTGCCGTCGATGTTTTACCATCAGATTGCATATTGGCTTTGGCGCTATAGGTGGTTAAAACGTGCATTATTACCAAGCATTTTCTGTCTTATTTGAAGTCTCTTTTAGTCCTCCCATTTCTAGAATGGTGTTGTATATTCGATTCTGGTCTCGTATGGAATCCTTTGAGCGACCGTTACACTTGGCGACTTCTTCAGAAGATTGTTGTGGAATGCTAATGAGTTTAAATGACAAACCAAACACCCAAATTCATGCAGTAAAGAATTAACACAAATCAACTGCTTACCCTGATTGCTCAGTCTCTGAGTCCGTCTGGTAACGTCTCTGGTGAAGCTTCTCCAGCTTACCTCGCGCTTGCTCAAGCTCTCGCTCCATACGGAGGATCTCACTGCGCTGGTTGATCTCCTACGGGTTACAAATGTAATTAGATCATGTAACTCGAACTGTAAAGTAACTTGGACCTACTTGGACAACACAGTTGACTGCGCTCTTGTTCAGGTCAACATTATCCGGATCCTCCTCCTGCTCAAGCGCCTGCTGCGCGGCCTTGACCAGGTTGTCGGTCGCCTTACGCACGGCATTGGACGCGGCCTCCAGACGACGCATGGACGTCGAATCTGCGTCAGCCTTCACCTTGCACGCGAGCAGCAGCTGAGCGGTCGACCCGGCAACCTGCTTGGCAGCGCCGATCAGCTTCTCCTCACTCGTGTGACCCTTGACGAGCGCGTTCGCGGCCTCGCAGAGGTTGTGCGTGGCTGCGGCGACGAGGCGCGCCGCGGAGACCAGACCCTCGGACCACTGGCCGTCTTCGGAGTTGATGTGGGAGAGCTTCTGGACCTTGCCCTGGTGTACGAGCTCGCGTTGGGCCTCGGAGGCGGCCTTGATCAGTGCGGAGGTGGCCGCGGCGATGGACTTGGCGGCTTCCAGGATCAGCTCGTCGAAGTTCATGTTGGCATCGACCTCCTATTAAGTAAAATAGACATTATAATCAAGCATAAATTCATAAAGGTATTTATGAGACATCAATGTTCCCATTTGGTGCATCAGATTGAGTGGTGTGCATTGTGAAGATGAGTGCGTCCCACCGCCGTAGAATATGTCTGTATTCTGGTTGAGAAGCTTGTTCGATTCCTGAGGTAGGAGCCCAACCAAGAATATCAAACATATCTAACGGAAGCGAGCAAGGGGTTGTGCGGTGCAGCAGGTTCGGCGGTGATAATAGTGGTGCAGGAGTCAAAGTGTAGTGATATGTGATATCCTTACCTTGCCCTTGACCTCCCTTCTCGGCTTGAGGCTGGCCAACTTCTTGGCCGCATTGTCAATCGACCTTGCCGCCCCAAGCAACTCATTCTCCGCAATGAACGTCGGATCCGAAGGGTCCACCCAGTCGTCATCCTTGAGCGCCTCAGCAGCGTTGGCCAGATCGGTCACGCTCTGGGCGATCTGCCGGGAGATGTTGCCCAGGCTCTGCTTGGAGTCCGGGTTGGGGCGGTTGAGGTTGTGCATCACCATCTGGAGTAGCTCGCGGTACTGGACGGCGACGTCGTGACCGGAGCTGAGGGCGCGACCGCGGACCTCGTGCTTCTGGGAGTGGAACGCGGCAGCCTAAGCGAGAGGTTAATTTCACGTACGGACCGTAACAAGGGTTCAGATGTTACCTTGCAAGTGGTGAGCATATCCGAGATCGCCTTCCTGCCAACATTGGCAGCGACGATAACATCCTCCTGCTTGCAGCTCTTGCCTGCGGCCACGGCCTTGCCGGTGGCCATGGTCAGGTTGCGGGTGACCTTGATCAGCTCCTCTGGCTCAGACTTCTGCCTCGGGGGCTCGGGTGAGTCAAAGGCGCGGATCTCTTGTGCAATGGCCTCGATGCTGGACTCGAGTGCACGAGTACCGCGGGTGTGCTCGTCCTCCACGGCCTTGACGGTCTTCAGCAGGGAGGTTACGTTTGTAACCATGATCTAAAGGGATATTTGGGATTATTAGAGAGTCATTAAGAAATATTATTAATTTAGTAGACAGTGACTCATTAGTGACATCATTTCGCGGCAACTCCAGGTCTCAGATGAGAGCAGCAAGAATTATTCTCAAACAGACGGATGTAACAACAGAAAACAGAGAGCAAATCATTTGGAGAAGAGTTCTGTCGCCAGATTCGAAAGCACAGCAATGAAAATTACACTCAGCCAATTACCTCTCTCTGGGGGATCGAAATAGATTCACCGAACAGAAAATAGCTTTCCAAACCCACATT
This sequence comes from Tisbe holothuriae, assembly GCA_900659605.1. Taxonomy (NCBI): domain Eukaryota; kingdom Metazoa; phylum Arthropoda; class Copepoda; order Harpacticoida; family Tisbidae; genus Tisbe; species Tisbe holothuriae. Next base: position 7,102 of record LR140182.1, on the reverse strand, counting down.
TCATTTATTCAAATAAGTTAAAAGCATTTTTGTACAACATATACTTGACTGTCCAAATGATAAGAAGCAAAAGGTGCCAAATTAGTTTGTTCTAATTCTATAACAAGTTTGAAATAAGCATTTGAAAGAGTATTAACCTCTTACGGACCTTGTATAGTATCATTGCAGATAATAAACATACTTTTAAAAGTCTTTGTTGGCTCTTCCGAGTTACAATTTTGGCAACAGCTGCAGAGCTCATATCACTTGGACAGTTGAACTGCAATCTTCCATTAAAGATAAAAGTATTCAAATGCCACAGTGGATGATTCTAAACAGCTTCAACCAGCTGCAACAACCCAATATCAGACGCCATGTTGGCTGCCACAGTGGTATCATCATGGCTCTCATCCCTCAGCCTGATCAACTCATCCTCTGCATCGGACAGCAACCAATCAGACGACGAGAGCGGCCTTTGCTGCTGGAGACGAGACGGACGCAGCGACGGGCTCAGCTCGAATTTTGAAAGGCATTGCTGAGTGTAAAAATGGGGGGAAAGTCGTCTTAATATGTGACTGGAGCAAGGAGTTATTGGAAGATAATGTAAACACAAAAATGTGTGCTGCAAAATTCTTCTCTGCATTCTTAACATTCCATTGCAGTAATGGCAGTTCAGTGGGGGAAAAGTGGAAAATTGTGTAAAAGGAAATTAAGCAGTCTTTTTCGTTTCCCGGTGAACTTTAACTGCTTCCTTCCACCCCGTTGCTTTTTAGTTTTTACAGAGCCCACATCTTTTTTTCGTCGATGTTTTTGTGCTTTCGAATCTGGACGAGAAGGAAGAGGAAGAGGAAGAAACAGGAGTTGACAGAATAATACACGATCCCAAGAAGAAGATCTCCAACGAACGGCCCAGATTTCCGTTTTAGAGGAAAATGTGTAAAAGGGCAAAAATAGGGTCAGAGGAGGAGGATAATTAGAGTATAAAAAAGGTCAAGACAGTTGAAAGAGTTAGTTGTTGTTTTTACACAAGTTGTTCTATTTACCGCATCATGAGTCAAAGCGGCAAAAAAAGGGTCGAGTTAAGCGTTAAAGTTCACCGCGAAATGAATTATCTTCATATGTGCTGTAATTGTAATTACCTTGGCTGAATCCTTCAACTGATGCATAGCTGGGTCCTGGATCCCCTTGCCCGACGCTGACTTGGTCGACTGCATGAGGTCCCCGAGCGCGCTCGCCACGTCCTTGACCGCGTTGATGAGCATGACCTGGGCCTCCCTGTTGGGCGAGCCCAGGCTGGACGCGCCGCTCTTGACGACCTCGCTAAGCTGGACGATGGTCGTGACTGCATTCTGGGCGGCCACGGCGAGCTGCTCCTGGCTAGAGGCAGCGCCTGCGACCAAGGTCTTGGTGTCTTCAACCAAAGCCTTGGCGGTTTTGAGAATGTTCTCACGGTGGTCTATAGTGGGAATATATTTAGAATGTGTCCACTGTGAAGGGAGAGAGTTATTTGTTTACCTGCAAAGGCGTCGTCTCCTTCCTCTGGGTTCAGAGTTCCAGCCGTCGCGAACATGATGGTGGTGTCGAGATCGCCGATGATGCCAGACACGGTGTTGGCGGCGTTCTCCAGGGCATGCGTGCCAGTGTTGGCAGCGTTCAGCGCGCTCAGGACGTACGAGCACTTCTCACCCACGGAGCGGGCGTGCTCGCTCACATCACGCAGGGCGAAGCTGTCCCCAGGCGACATCTGGCACGAGCCTGTGGCCTTGACCAGCTCAATGGTGACCTTGCCCAGATCCTGGACGGACTTGCGGATCCGCTGGCCGACCTCTGCATTGGCGGTGCCGCTGCTGGCACCCTTGGAGTCCCTGGCCAGCTCCTGGTAGCATGTGCTCATATGGCTGGCAAGGCCGCCAAGTGCATTGGGATCGCTTGATGATTTGATGACAATCTCCTGGGCAGTGCGGGCGATCTGCTTTGTATTGGACATCATGGACGTCTGCAGGTTGACAAAGGAAACGTCCCCAGCTGGCCCGGACACGGTCACATCCCTGTAGTCATCCACAGTGTAGATGGCCTCCGTGATGCAGTTGACCAGCTTGGACACGACTCCAACATTGGGAGCGAGCTTCTCAATGGAGCCAATCAGCTCTTGAATGGATGCTGACATGGCGTCGCAGGACTCATCAATGTCCCCGTGGACGTGGGTGGCCTTGGGGTTGCCGCCGCTCTCCTTGGACGCGTACAGCAGCTGCTGTGCGCACTCTGCCACAGTCTTGGTCTGGTCCAGGATGAGGACCTGCTGCTTGGAGCTGACCATGTTGGATGCTGAGCCGACGGCATTGGTGACCAGGGGGTCAAAGTATGTGACCATGGCAGTGACAGCGTGGCCAAGACGCTCAGCCTCATTCTTGGCAGACTGCTGCACCTCAGGCAGGGTCTGTTGGATCTGGTTGGCAGCGTTCTCCATTTGCTCAGTGAATTGCTTGATGTCCTTCTCCGTCTTGGGGGCCAGGTTCTGGTTGATGGCTGCAAGTGAGGCCTGGTCAAGATCCCTGATGTTGATGGTGAGCTTCTCGATGGCCTCATCGCACTCTCTCTGTCCTGGAGCCTTGTCTCTGATGGAGGAAACGAGGTTCTTGATGGAGTCAGAGACACTCTTGCTACTGTTGGCAAGGGATTGCCATGTGGGTGGGTCCCTTGGGTTTACTGCCAGAGATTTGGCAGAGTGGATCATGGAGCAAGACCCTTCAATGATGAAGGAGCCAGAGTCCAGAATGGGCCTCTGAGCACGCTGACCTTCTCCAGAGATCTTGGCAGGAACAGATGCAAACTCAGGGGAGCTTGCAAACTGGCAGAGGCTCTCCACGCTCTCCAACAATGGCCTGGTGGCCTGAGAGCAAGACTGCCTGTTGGCATCAGTATAGTTAGCGTCCAGCTTCTTGATCTCCTTGACCAGGGTAGCAGTTGCATTTGCAACATCCTTTGCAGATTGGACAAAGTATCTCTTTGCGGCGGGGTTGTCCGTCTTGGACGAGGCAATCCGGCAAGAGTTGCAGAGAGCGCTAGTGTGCTTGGCAATGACTGTTGCTGAGGACAAGATCTGCTGCTGGCCACTGGATGGGTTGACCAGGTTCCTGCAAGCCATCTTGATGGCCTGGTATGCGCGCATGAACTGGTTCTGATCCACAAGACCACGACGTCCACCAACGCTGGATGGGTCAGCCACACCTACAAGGTATGCAGACTGAGCTGCAGCCTCAACCAGACCACAGATGGCATCAGACACTCCACGGACAGCTTCTCCAAACTCATCATGCTCAGACTTCTTGGCATGGTTGGCAATCCCGGTCATGCAATCTCCCAGAGCCTTGGACTTCTCCATGACAATGTCAAGGCATTCAAAGTAGCTGGATCCGGACACTGGCTGAGAGGCGTTCTCAAGCACGTGCCTTGAAGACTGGATTGCCCTGACGGCGTTGTCACACTCCTTCTGTCCAGGGGCAGCTGAGGTGTAGACATTAATCAGGTCATTGATGCTCTCAGTGACACCACGGGCAGCCACGGCCAGGTTGTTCTTTGCATTGGGCGCTCCTGGGTCGGCAGCAACATTCTTAGCCGAGGACATGAATGTGGTTGACTGGCTTGTGACACTCCTCATTGTGGAGACCATGTTGGTCCTGGTCTCAGACACGTTGGTCTGTCCAGCCATGTCCATGGAGCATTCCATCATCTCATCCAGGACTTGTCCAAAATGCCTGGAGCTCTGTGCGAGCTTCTCCGGCATTGGGGCGGACTGAACCACATCAGAAGTGGCATCGTTCAGCTTGTCAGCTGCATTCGTCAGCTGACTCTGGAGTTCTCCATAAGGACGTCCTGACCTCGGGTATTGTCCGGACTCAATCTTCTGCGACAGGCTGGTCATTGAGGTGAGTGTGTGCTCAACCTCCTCCTGTCCAGGCAGGCAGCTCATGGTTCCATTTAGAGCATTGTTCACCTCCCTTCCAGCTTGTTGAAGCCTGTCCTGACGGCTCGGATCAGATGGGTTCTGCATGGCACGCTGAGCTTCCAGCACAAGCCTGGCTGACCGGTCCATCACCAGATGCGCCTGATCAATCAGCCTATTCTGAGCATTGCGATCAGTACTGCTGGCGGCAACACCGCGGACAGCGGACGTGTAATCCCTCAGCGCATTGCTCGTATCTCTGGCAGCCCTGTTGGTAATGTCCTCATTGCCTTCAGCGGCAGCGGTCATAAGCTGAGCTACAGTGGATCCGACAGACTTGCTGGCAGTGTTCAGCATGAGAGTTGCGCTCTGAAGCGTCTCTCCTGGCAGCGGCTTCAACGCATACGAGTTGGATGCAGACCTGAACTCTTCCAGTTCCTGCTGCAGGGACTCAATGAGGTCAGCTGAGGCTGCAATCTCAAGGGATCCGCATACTTGGTAGGATTTCTCAATGCAGATGCGGAGTTCCTTGATGGCGTTGTCCATTTGCTTGGAGGAGTTGGACAGCTGGAGCTGGGAGGCCTGGTTGTCCACAGTTGGGAGTGTAGCCCGGGTGGAGTACAACAGTCTACATGGGGGACATTGTATTGAATGGCATATTCTACTACTACTAGCAACAACATTTCATAATGGCGGCTAAAATCGGCTGTCCAAATGATAAGAGTCCTCTAGCCAAAATTGCTTCACTTTGGAGGAGCCAATGAAGACTGTTAAAGAATGTGCCATGCTCTGTACTGGTAGTATACTGTCTGTACATGACTATAAGGGGTTAAAGACTCTTTCAAATGCTTATTGCAGCTGCTTTATAGAATTAGAACAAACTAATTTGGCACCTTATGACTCTTATCATTTGGACAGCCGAAATGGTGACATATCTCTTACCTTGTTGAAGGACTGAGGAACTGCTCAGCATTGTTGATGAGGTTCAACTGCGCCATGGCCGAGTCCGGGTTCTGCATCGACATCTTGACGCCCTCCACCAGCCTGGGGATGACATCAGCCACACCCTTGCAACTATCCATCAGCTCAGCCTGAGACCCACCGTTGGTATTATGCGGGCCCACACCCTGGCTGGCAGCAATGCATTGGGTGGTCGTCGCGGCGGCGTGCTTGGCGGCGTTCTCAAGGCGCTTGATGACCTTACGGCGCAGCGTGGTGCCGACCGCCGCGTGCGTGGTGCTGCGGAGGTGCTCAGCGGCGCGCTTGAGCGCGTCCTGGCTGTTGCGGTCGTTCGGGTTGGACGCGCACATCTTTGCGGCTTCGACCATCTGCGCGGTGGCGTCTGCGAGCTCCTTGGCGGCGGACAGCAGGCGTTTCTGTTGTGTGTGAGTGAGTGCGTTTTAGAGGGTGAGGTGGGTTTGGGTATTTTGGGGAAAGGGCAAAGGAGAGAAGAGAAGAGAAATGATATCATATTGGGTTAATAGGAACAGCTGCGTACAAGGTAATTAATCGTTTTGCATTAAGTGATACTTTGGCCGCCGTACATCCCGCTGCTTTTAAGTCTTATAACTACTCAACGGACATTCATGCATTGTCATTTACTTCATGTTGCGGTGTTTTTTGCAATATCGCTTTTGATTAGCTGCGCTGTGCTACAATATGTCTTTTAATATGGGAGAAAGACTGAACAAGAACGAAGCCACCGAATTGGGTTATGCTCTTTAGTAAGCATAATTAAGGGGTTCAATTGCATTATGTGCTAAATAAGGATTCAAATTACAGGGTGAATTGTGAAATTGTGGAAATTCTGCTTTCTCCTTACATTTCAGTCATGAAAGAAAATCTTTAAAAAGGGAAAAAAGCAGTCTCAAGTGTCTTAGTTGTGTAAAGTTTTAGTAAAAGACATTCTCATAGACAGACTGCCGGTTGTTGCTTCTGCCTCCTTCGGTCAGCCTGCCCTCCCTGCGCAGCGCAGTCTGCAGCCTTTGCTGAGCACTCGCTCGCTCCTCATGCTCAGCCAGCACAGCGTTGGCGTAGTGCCACTGCAGGCTCTCATGGCTAGAGTAGTGGCTGCGAGTGGGGTACACGGGCAAGGAGGCGGAGCGGAACTCATGGGGGTCACCGTAGTAGGGGCTCGGTGCCTGATATTGAATCAGTCATATATACAAAGGGGCCATTACATGGTATCCAAATAGGTTGCATTACTACTATCTAGAGGCAAATATGTCCCGTCCTGTCTGCCTGACTAGCCTGGGTTTGTTGTTGTGAAGTCTTGTGGGGGCAGCCATCTTGGAGAATTTCACTTCATGCTAAAAGGGCAGAGGAGATAGAAAAAGCAAGCTGAGCTCTTTTTAACCCAGTGGCAATAAAGTAAATTCTCCAAGATGGCGGCCCCCACAAGACTTCAGGGATGCTATTTAACTTCGTTTCTAGCTTGTATTAATAGTTCTATGATGATATCCCACCCAATGGTTGTTGTCATAACATACCTGTATCTCAGAGTCCGGTTGTGCCTCAGCCTCCCCCTTGATGGCCTGGATCAGCTCAGCAGTGGAGTGCGCCAGAATCCTCGCCTGCCGCACCATCTCACTCGAATCATAGCTCGCAATCAGCTCCCCACTGGCAGTCATGATCTGCTCCATGATATCCGGGATCTTGTCCGAATGCCCATCCTTGACATGGTTCAGAAGATCGTTCAAGGCCCGGGTCACATCAGATGCAGATTGGCCGAGCTCGCGTAGGGACGGCTCATCATGGCTGACGTCGTTGCAGGTTGTCACGCAGCCTTCGACGGACTTTGCGACCTCCCTGGCGGCTTCGACGAGCTGCTCCTGGCACATTGGGTCGCTGATGGTCGGGGCGACGACCTTAGCGCAGGCGACGAGCTGGCTAGTGCCGAGGGCGCATTGGGTGGCAGCACCAATGACCTGAACATAGAATAATAATGTTACTAAATGTCCATGGATTTTGTTATCCATAACTTACCCTATTCTGAGTCGGCTGATCCGGGCACTTTGACGCCACATTCTTCGCCTTCAGCACCAGAGCTGCAGTCGTGTTCGCCACAGCCTTTGCCAGCCCCAGCAGAATATCCTGCCTCTCCTTATCAGCAACCTCCTCCTCTCCAATCGTGTACAGCACACGATGCGAGGCAGACCCCACCTGAGACGCGGCCGTCAG
>LR140181.1:0-18798 GCA_900659605.1 Tisbe holothuriae | reverse complement strand
GATTTAAGGAGTTTTAGTTTAGTGCGGGACAAGAAATGCAACTGGTATGCAACACTGACGTCAGCGTCTATCTGAAACGAATCTCGGCGGGTGGATTTTCATAGCTCAATCGTGGCTTCTATACAACGTAAATATTAATCGAGAGCTACTCGTTTTTTTTAATCTCTCTAGAATCTGTTCAGGATCTATCTAGGATATGACATTCAATCAATAAAAACCTTTACAATAACAATTTCCCCTTGAAAACGTGCAACGCCCCCAATCCACATCTATTGTGTAATATTATGACAATTCGTTGCCGACTTCCTTCTAATTTCGTCTCCTCCTCTATCTTCATACGTCTCCTTTGATAGAAAGAAAAGATAAAATAATAATATAAATCGAGGCCATGACGAAAGTTTTGCAGTCGGTGTGTGAAAAGAAATGAAGCCGCGCCTTTAAAATATGGCGGGCACAGTGGTATTAAATATTGAATAGTGGCTTCATGTACAGTGGTTTTGTTTACTGCATTGAAGGAATACTGTTTGAATTTCTAATAAATATCATTATGGCGATATATTAATATTTGATACAATTATGCACATTAGTTTTAGGTTAAGTACATGTAAATTATCTTTTGACAAATCTCTATTGCACTTCACTGTCTATCTTTAATCTTTTTCGCATAAGAACGTACAACGAAAGCCTATAATTTGCAGGGATAAACCCGGATATAGATTTGTATATGCATAAATGCGCGTTAAGGCTTAAACATTTCTACAATACACATAATTAAACACAAATGAAGATCCTGCTGTCTAAAGCTTAATAAAGAAAAAAGATCTTCCCTTACATTGAACATGTTCGCTATCATCATCATAATTATTACCAAGCGATTATTATTTTTTTTACTCCGAGACTTTTTATATCGAAGCCTGCGTACCGACGTCGTACAGCAGCTGAAGCACGTAGGAAAGAAAGTCAAGGCCATTGTATGGAATTTTTCCATGCTGCAAGTCTAATATTTATTATTTGCTAGTGTCCCCTTTGGGGTCCTTTTTTAAAAGGGAGCATGTACAGTGGGCTCATTTATTGGACCATGGGAAAGTAGTCAAATACATAAAAAGCACTGTCTTATACATGTACCAACAGTTAAAAGCATTAAATGTCCATTTTTTGATGGCATCCCACTGTGTAGTAGTGTGTGAGTGTCCTTCAAGAAAAAAGGCATTCTTACCGTTTTTGGGACACTGCGGTTGATTCATTAGAAAGATTTTATGCATGATTCTCGCTTCAATGCCATTGTGCAAATCTTGGTCATAGTTTTATGAGCGGAGAGATTCGGTTTATGCATTTGGGGGATGCGACTAGAATTAACAATGAGGGAGATAACTAAAATATGAATACGATTGCAGTTTTAAAAGAATTTATCGAGGTAATCTGGTGTCATCTTCTCATTTTTTCTACAGGGCAGACTGTTTATTCAACTATTAATAAGCATTCTATTTTCGTGTTAAACGAGGCCAATGTCTTATAAACATATTTCCCTTGCCCTCCTTTTTTAATCAACCTGATTAAACCACAAAATTGGGATAGGAAAAATATATCGACTGCTACATCCCAAAGCATTGACAAAAGACCCTGAAAATCCGACTTGCAATGGAAAAAAGGCGAAAAAAATGAAACTGCGGAGCCAGTGAGGAGAGGAGAAAACGAAAAACTATTTCCAAATAATGTCCAAATGAAAAGGAAAGTGGACGAAGTTTACATTCTCTGGACAGGTGTGGCGTCTGTCCGCACGTCGCATGCCGGTACCACAGGACAGACACATTGACGTATAAACTGTGTAACTGCAAGTGCGTGAAATGGAAGCAGGCTTTTTTAGCCCTCCTCTCGGCATTTCAATTATGTGGTCAGTCCGAACGGATGATGCAATTATAACATTATGACATTAAGTCCTAGAAATCTTGTTAAATCATGCATACCGGATATGACATTTTACGCCTTTTTTTATCTCCACCACCCACAAGCCCTTTGCAAAATCATCTTCAGATTTCGCCCATATTGCATATTTCCCAATCTCAACATATGCTGTGTGCACACAATAACCGGGCAGGAAATATCCTTTTTTATGCTGCAATACATAAGGCATGCAAAATGTCCCGTCTGCCACTGCTGTGGGCAATCTAACGTATGTTGGAAGCACTTTTTATCAAGCAAGTGCTGCCGCCCTTTACAAATGTATATTATATCCTTCTTGTAAGTAAAGAGGGGGGCAGTAAAATGGTCTAAGCGTGCGCTTAGGACACACAAGAAGCCAGCACTAGAGAGCCACACATGTGGAAGTGTACGTGAGCATGTGTGAGCATGTGTATGTCCGGCTGCAGCAGCAGGGCAAGCAGTATGAAAGTTTGGAAGAAAGAGAAAGGGAAATTCTTGTGACCATGTTTTTTCGCCTAGATCCTGCCGCTGAGTTCCTGTATAGGTGCGTGTGCGAGATTATGCTGGCCAGGCTGGGTCCTGCATGTTGTACTACAAGGCAGCAGCAATGGCAGAAGAAGAAGCCCCCCCTCAAGCCAAAGAAAACGAAGCCAAGCCGAGAGTGTAAAAAGAGAGATAGAGAGAAAAAAGTGAAGAATCTTTGGCTTTTCCTTCTTCCTATACACACGCACAGCGGGCGCGCTAGCTTGCGTTCCGGTGCTTCTTCTTCTTCCTTGGTAGTGCTTTGGTCCTCTTCTTCTTCTTCCCGCTCTGCCAGCCGTCCCCGTATAAATAGTTTCACCTAGATAATTCAGCTTCATTCCGTATCAGTGTGACTGACAATACAGACGTGATCTTCCTTTGTTTTCAAGGGGTGTTTTTCAGGATTCAAATCAGGTATGTAACAGAAAATACACCACACACTAAAACTTGTTTTCAAACAAAATGGACAGAAAGAAAAAAGTAAAAGTTGCTTTCCGCTATATTCCAAGCAAAATTCCCCACTTTTAACACATAAGTAAAAACATCGGTATATTGAGTCATGAGAAGTGTGAGGACGACGGAGCTGAGTGGAAAATGAGCCTGGAGGAGAAGAATGGAATACACAGTGCAGTGATTATATTACATTTGTGATACTATCAGCATATAAAAAGGACCTTTCAGTGATTTAGTGCTTCTCCTTCTACGACTCACTCACTCCTTCTTCTTCAGTCGTGTTATGACAAAAGGCACACCATATCGAATGTCCAAATGATAAGAGTTCTCTAGCCAAAATTGTAACTCTTCAGAAGAGCCAACGAAACATTTTAATACATTTTTTTACGCTCTATCCTGATCCTATAAACGTTCATAAGAGATAAATGACTCTTTCAAATGCTTGTTTCAAGCTCTTTATAGAATTATAACAAAATGATTAGGCACCTTATGTTTCTTATCATTTGGACAGCCGATATGTGAAAAAAACGTATTAAACACACACAAGAGAGAAGCTGAATGCTTCAGAAAATTTTACCTGGTTTTCGTAAAAAGAGAAAACTCTTGCGGCTTTTTTGCTATTTCAACAGACATCTGCTGTAAAGTGTCTCCTTTTAAAGCCATACCAGATGTAACTTTTTATGAAATTTTTAACTGTCATGCCTCTGCCTTTGCTTCACTTTTTCATGACGAAATATACCGAATTTTCCCACTGTCTACACAAAACCGCTTATATACATTCTGCTGCCATTAACATCTATCCCTTCCTTGTACAAATATGCTTTTTATTATAGTATCCCCCTTTTTGATCTTACAAACACACAAATGAAGTATCTTTAAATATGCTTTTTACTGTACCATTGTATCATATTTTTGAACTGTAGACAAACATCTGACTTTCTGTATTTTGCACCATTCTATCACCAAATTTTCCCTTCCAAATTTTTACCCTTCAAAGTAATCTCTACAGTGGTCTCATTTTCCTCGGCACTGTTTTTAAAGCCACCAACACAGTGGTTTCCTACTGTAGTGGATCCTACTTCACTTTTTATACCATTTATACCCATTTTTGTGTGTTTGTGCCTTGCCTATTTCAAATACTACTAACCCAAGTATTTTCGCATGTGATTCTATCTACAGAAAACAAGTACCATTTTTATTGCACCAAGTACAAAGCTTGCTTTTTTATTTTTACACACTTACTATTCTTTCAAGCTGAAAGAAGAATTGCATTTTATATTTTATGTATGTAGATTGTTTCATATGTGTTATGTATTATAGATATGTTTATGTCGTATTTTGCTCAGTTGCATTCTTTGCTCACCAGTCAGCATATCAGGTCTCCAAAGTTGCAAAAAAACACCAAACAAATGAACGATTTTATATTTTCAAAAACGAATTCGAACTATTCCTTTTTTATAAGCGTGATTATATACTATGATTGATTCATATGGGAAGGCAGCACATATACTTTTGTTGTTGTTGTATACAGCTTAAAACAAGCCCGAGATTATTATTTTTGTCCGTAGCCAGCGCCAGATACTTAAAAAAGCCACATAATATATAAAAGCCAAAGCCAGCTTCCAAAGTCGACTGCCCCCTGTTACTTAAAAGCCGTACAGTTTCCACACACCATATCCTCAATTAGTAGTTTCCCTAGAAAGTAGAATTTCCAACAGATTTGTTTTCCACGTCCACTTTTTCCTCCTCGGTCCGTCAAACAGAAACCCTCAAAGAGAAAATAATTCAGATCTAATATGGCATTCACATTCCTCCTTTAAAGGCGATCGTAAATAACACACACACACGTGAAGTGAAAGTTTTTTGGCCGCCTCGGCGGACAGGTACAAAAAGCCTAAGGGCGCCTCCGCCTTAGTTATGACAGGCTAGCTGCCTGGGATAGCTTTGACCTACTTTCTTGGTCGAAGGAACATACAATCATTTTCGTAGCCATTGGCATATGTAAAATGTTAAACATTTTTGGGTGTTTTGACGATAAGGGAAAAGAGTTTCTTGACCGGGGAAAACTTAAGAAAAGAGTCTCTCGCGGGCTGTGTTGTTTAAAATTAGAGGTCTGACTGTAAATGACGGACATAAGCAGAATCTTTCTTCGCCGACCTAGTTTCTTCTTCTCTCGCCTTTTTGACCTAAAATCCCTTTTTATCCTGCTTCGCCACTGGACATTGGTTCGTTACAAGCATGTACAAAGTCCATGGGCAAAGCAAAAAGAGGTTCAATTCGTTGTATCTGCTTTTTTAAAACACTTTATTTGAACATCATGCGGCTACTTTTTAAACCAAAAACTACACTAATAAGCAAATAAGCAACGGAAATATAGCACTACTTTTTCCCCCCGAGGTTTAAACACATCAGAAAGGACTTTGATCTCCTTTTTATCATTGTTGATTTATTTATGCAGCAGGCAGGCCTATGTTTACCATTATATTACGACTATGATAATACCACCACCGTTATTACCATATAATAACCTAACCAGTTATCCGAAGAAAACAAACTTGTAGACACCTTTTGAATAGCATTTTTCCTGACATATTTCAATTTCTGTCGCTCTATGTTAACTTTAGAAAGTTTTGACTTTTTCCCGGATTGGGAAACGTAAAGATATTCGCCGCAGTAATTGAAACATTTCATTTGACATCCTCTTATTTGCCTAGTTTGGCAATCGCAGACTCGAAATAAAGATACGGTCACCCCTCTACACATAATTACTATTTCTTGGAAGAAACTAATTAGGACGAATAAGATACCATAATTTATCCTCCTCAGTCAGAATAAACGGAACTGGTTAGGGTTTTTACTTTTAAAAAGGCTCGCTGATGCTATAACTCAAAACAAACCAAAAATATACCAACAATGAAAGTGATGTGTGCGTTGCTTAAATTCTCATATAATTGTGCTTATCAACTTTTAAAAAGTACCTTTTATGCCGCCTGGTGTTCAAACAATCAAAAAAGCTCAAACAACGAAGTTAGAAAGTATAAAAACAAACTACTCTCGTGTGATACAACAACTCTCAATTCCCCCCGTAAAGGTCTCCCACCTTTTCAAACCCAAACCCACCATGAAATTCCTTTTCGCCGTTGCCCTGTGCGCCGTCGCGGCCCAGTCGGCCTTCGCCCAGGAGATGTTCGAGGACGCCTCTCTCGCTGAGAACGAGGCTCGTTTCCTCTACTTCAACACCTCCTCCACCGCCACCTCCTTGACCCTCCTCGGAGCCCTCATCCTCCTCGGAGTCATCGCCTACCTGATCTATGCCGGAGGACTCCTCGGAGCCAGCTCTGGATACAACAGGAACGGATACCAGGGAGAGTACTACGAGGACCCCGCCCAGCAGTATGCCCAGTACAGGTACGAGGACCAGACACCCCAGACCCATAACCCCATAACCCTAAAACACACACACGAGAGAGAGTTTCGCGTTCGAGAGAGAAATACCATTGAGAGAGACCATTTATAATTTGTGTTGTCCTATAGAGTTATAAGTACTTGTAAATCTATGCGTCCAATGTAGTTTGAGAAAACCTGCTCTGCATGCAAGTGGCCAATCTTCTACATGACCTAGTAAGACAACGCCGCTGCTGCAGTACGAGCCAGGATTCTTCTCCTTCCTCCTTATGCTACCCACGCTTGTACAGAGTGGGTTTTTTGTTTCGTCCAAAGAGAAAGTTATGGGTTTCGATGGATTTCCAACAAAGATTTCTCCATCGTTCAATGTCTTATGTCCTTGTGTTGTTGTTGCATGAGTTAAACTGTTGTTTTTCGTCCCTGAAAGTCGCTTTTGAAACAAACCTTTCTTTAAAAAGCGCATTTTATGACCTCTTTTCTCTCCTACTATCTGCACCACCGACCTTTCAAAAATCCTCATTTTCTACATTTCAGGAAAAATAAAAAAATAACCTTTTTCATAACATGAACTTAATTTTTGAGGTGTTTGTCTACAATGAAATCTTAAAACAGCACATTTTAACCCAACTTTAAACCCCGTTTCCCCTGCTTTTTAACCACGTTTTAAACCGCACAAACTAATCCCCTTGTCAGCAACAACAACAACTAAAATGGCAGCCGCCGCCGCAATCTTGGACGCGTCCAGCGACTTCCTGACCGCCGACGACCTCGGCATCGCCCGGACCGTCAACTTCAACTCGACCACGCTCCTCGTCGTGGTCGCGGTCGGCGCCGTGCTCATCCTCGGCCTCGGCGTCGCGCTCTATCTCTACGACTACTTTGCGGGCACGTCCCGCTCCGACCCGGTCGTCGACGAGTCTGCCTACTCGGACTACTACGGGGCGACGTATCAGAACGCCGAGTATGCCTACCCGGCCAGCTCGTACTACCGGTAATGATGATAACCTTGGCCGAAGCGCGCCCGGCAAGGTCATGTTGCATCACGCACACTTGATTAGACTCTTAGGATCCTGGTTCTGCTGCTGTTCATATGTCCATACACGCGCGAAATTGTATTCATTTCCTCTCTCTTGACCAGACGGGATATGACCGGTTTTTGAGGCTGTCTTTGGCTCTTTTCTTCTTCTTGTGGCTCCTCCTTCTTCTTCTTCGCCACGAGGGCTGCTGTGAGGCTTTTGTGTGTGTAAAACAGGGCATTAGATTCTTCTTTTCCCTTTTTTGGGAATGGAGGCGCTGGCATCAATCGGCGAGGGCAAGTTTTTTTTCTCCCTCTTCTTTTATTCCGCTTCAGTTTAACTAATGCAGTGTTAAGGAAAACAAGTGGATATACAAGAGAGGTGTGCAATAGGGTGCGTTCGGAAGAAAAAACTAGAGCAAACAAGGAGTAAAAATCGTTCATTTCTCTGGTGAGGAAAACAAACATATATTTTGGCGAAAAAACTGGTGACCTGAATCATTGCATTCCTGGTGTGGCTTTAAGAGCAACAGCTGAGCGTTTAATTTGCCCACTGGTCGTCGTCCCTGTTTTAACCTCGTTGCCCGTCTTTAGTCCCTATCTTCGACCCGTCACACAATGAAGGCCTTCCTTGCCGTCGCCACGCTCTTCCTCGCGGTCGCGTTCGCGTCCGCCGAGTCCTTCGACTATGACCTGGACACCTCCTTGGACCAGGACGCCGAGGCGAGGCTCTTCTTCGTCAACTTCACCTCCAGCTTGGTGCAGGTGAACGCCACCATCCTGGCCTATGGCCTGCTCTTCCTTGCCATCCTCGGCGCCGCCGCTGTCGCTCTCTACTACCTCTATCTCGAGTCCCAGAACGGAGGATCTGGATACGGTTACAGCTATGGACAGCAGCAGCAGAACTATGGTTACCAGTATGCCAGGTAATGATGGTCAAAACTCTCTCTCGAAATGGTATCTCTCCGAAACACGAATCTCTCTCAACATGTGTCTAGCCTAGTCTACTAACATGCATTTTCTATCATATGATTATGTGGCAATATAACTTTCAACGGGAATCCAGGTAGAAAAAGAAGAGTAGTAGGAAAATATACGTGTCGAAATCCGACGGCAGACTGCGGAGAAGAAGAAGAAGAAGAAGCGGCCTCGAGCTAAAGAGAGGAAAAATGAAGCAAGAAGAGAAAAGGAATTCTTACTTCTTCTCCTTCTTCTCACTTTCCATTGTCTGTCAAGATTTATTTCCACAGCAGTCAAAAACTCTCACTTTTCACCACCTTCTCTTCTTCTTCATTCTCTACTCTTTCCACTCTATAAAAAAGCGAAAAAAGAAGCAAGCAGCGCACTTGAGCACCGCAAGGCCAAACACATTTTGAAGAACCCCTTTCAACACTGCAACCACTTCAGATGAACGAGGCTGCAAGGATGTTCTACCATGGCAATGGGACTGCCATGGTCAACAGCACCACGGTCGCCATAACAGCAGCGTTCGCTTCATTCATCGGGCTCGGCGTTCTATCCGTGCTCAATGATGCCGTTGTGGCAGCCTCAGAGAAGAAGCAAGATGATGAAGAGGTCCAGCTGCTGAAGGAGGAGACTGAGTACCGGCGGCAGTATGAGGAATACCTCCGGCAGTACCGGGAGTGGGCTGAGGCGTACGACCAGAACCCGGTCCCGCCTCAGCTGAGGAGACAAGGCAGAAGCACCCGCAACAGGTTTCTAATCTCTCCTTTTTCACCGTTATATGCGATGGCACATCTTCCGCACGTTGTAATCACAAAAGTCAGGTCGTTTGTCCGTCGCTCAAAACCGGTCTAAAGAGAAACTCGGCTCTCTTCTTAGAATATGAAGACGTCACAAGCAACAGCGGCAACCCTGCTCATGATGACCACTGCTAGCAACGCTTTCAAATTTCCCGCGCTTTTCACACCCACCTCCCCCGTGGGCCGCGCGCTGAGCAGCGCGCTTGGCATCCCCAGCAGCAGCGTGGTGGTCAACTCAACCGAGCTGGGCTACGCTGCAGGCGCTGTGCTGGCGGGGACATTCTTCACAGCGGCTGTGGCGACCAACTTTCCCAACCTGTTTGGCACAGACACGGCCAGTGAGCGGATCATTGAAGCAAAGGAAGAACCATTACCAGCCAGCAGCCAAGGACACTGCCATTGCGACAGCTACTGCCGCCAGCATTATGGTTATCGCCAGAAGAGGTTGAACGCACACGCAGCTAATGATCCGTCAAAGCACACAGTAGAGGTCACCACATTGCACGCTTTTGTCTCGGTTCAAAAACATGATGCTGCTTCTGCTATTAGATGCTTTATATAATGAGATTAGCTCCTATAGAGATGGCGGCCGTACCAAGGATCCTTCTCGACAAAGTCATGAACTCTACCCAGGCTGCGGCCATCGCTGGCGCGGTGCTGTTTGTCGGGCTCAACACTGCGTTCGCCATGACGTTCACGGACCTGAAGACGGCCAAGAAGAGAGGAAGGCGGTAACAACAACAACAAAGGCACACAACAGCACTATGCGCACATTTGCACCTTGCTCTAAACTCCCCTCTCAGCCCGCTTGCACCGCAGAAAGTTGATGTTCTGTCTTGATGATGTTATAAGTTCTCAAAACAAGCCAACATTACGCAGATCCCAACGATGGTCGGTCACGTGGTATTCGGTCTTCTCCTACTACTGCAGTCTAGTCTAGCGCAGCAGCAGCAGCAGCAACAGGACGCGCATGCGCAGGTTGAGGTCGTGCCGGCGCATGACTGGCAAGTGCCGCCGCTGATTGGTGGGCTGACCTACATGAACCCGCCTGGGGATGAGGTCACACTTGCGCCCTCAGCTATTGTCGGTGCTCAGGAGAGCAATGATGTTGAGTATGAGCAGCAGCCGTGGACAAGCGTTGCTGAGCAAGAGGGGCACTACCCGGTGCCTGATGGCGGCCATCATGAGGAGCAACAATGGGCTGAGTACTACCCAGACTATGAGCAGCCAAGACAAGATGAGCAGCCTGTAGAAGTGGACACCAGTTATCAGTATTACGATGATCAGCCAAACTACTATGAACCAGAGCCACAACAACAAGCTTATGCACCTCAGGAGCCTCCAGCACCATTCCAGTACAATGAAGTCCAACAAGAGCAGTATGACGACGATGAAGACCTGCAGCCGAGTTTCACCGGTTTTGTCAACTTTCTCAAGAGGAAGTTCATCAACCCACTCTTCAGCAGTGGAGGCCGCAAGCAGCAACAGCAGCCCAACCCGCACCATTTCTCAGAGAAGCAAGACGTTGCTGAGCCAACCCTATCAGAGCGTGTGCTTGACACTGCCGGGTCCATTGGCGACTATCTGACCCCGTTTGAGAGCCCTGTGGCCAACTGGGTGCTGGGCTTCACAGCTGTGGGGCTGATTACTCAAGGACTGTTCAGGCCCTATGGGGCAGTGACAGTGTCGGACAGCGGATCCGTGTCACCAGCTAGGTTGTTGTTCTTTCCCTACTGTTATATTGCCACATTGGTTACGGGATGCTTTATTTGTATAATACTGGCCAATACATGTTACTTATGGATTGTTCTTTGTTCCTCAGGTCCAACGATGCCGCCCCCGAGTTCAACATGGCCAAGATCGTCGAGTGGATGGCCATCTTCCGCGACATGTACGAGAACATGGACGTCAACGACATTGAGTGCCAGAAGAGGCTGATCTGCGACATTGTCCAGAACGAGTCTTACTTCGGAGCTGGAGCCACCAACCTCAAGAAGGGATTCAGGTAACGTTAACACTATCTTTGACCGTTTAAAGTGTTTGCATTAACGTTTCCGTTCGTTTAACAGGGCCGCCCGTTTCCTCGAGTACGTCTCCCTCCCCGACGACATCCGTGAGCTCGCCGACGAGTACCTCGATGCCAACTCCCGTGCCGAGAAGAACCAGGACTGCTCCCAGTACTTCCAGTGCCCCTTCTCCATCAACGAGTCCGCCAGGACCAACCTTCTGTAAGAACCTTTCTTGCTAGCAAGAGACGTTTCCTACACGAATGATGATGATGAAAGGACCAATGGAGATAGGATGACGCAGAATGAGGGCGTCGCCGTAACTGGCAGCCCTGTTTTTCTCAAGATGCCAAACTGGCGGTGTACTCCGCAAACAGAAACCTCAACTGTAGACGCATAAAGACTTTCTTTTTTAATTGTGTGAAGAAAAAGTTATATTAACGGTGAAGGAACAATTATGACTTTTTGGGTAGATGTATTACGAACACAAAAAGGAATTTTATTCTCCACGCTCCTGAAAATCTCTTTTTTTCAACAGACGATAAAGAAATAACTAAAAACAGCTCATTCTTACTTTTCTGAGAAGGAAAGAAGATATAACAAGACATATAGAAGAAGAATGTGGCCTGAAAAGGACATGTTTGAAGAAACTTTACTCGAAATTCGACTTCCCTATCGTAAGTACTAAGTACTAGCAACCCGGAAAAATCAAAGCTAAAGCCCTTTTAATAACAAGACCTGAAGACTGCAGTGCGACCCAAGACACAAGAAGAAATTTGAAAAATCCTTTGGCAAATATATAAAAAAGAAAAAAAAACTAAGAACGCAGAACCCCCCAGCTATGAAACACGGCCATTGATAAACCTGCCCTAGCGGAACAAATTCGAATGAAACTGTGGCTAGTTTAAGGGACCCCCTGTAGCCCCCCTGGGGGAGACATGGGGACCCCCCTGACTTACCACGACCCCCCTCACCATCTTTCAACTTTCAACTACCATCTTTCTCCCCCCAGCCCACCTTTGTGGGGGAGGCAAAACCAAGAACAAAAAAACTGTCTTAAAAAGAACATAAATAGCAACTGGATTCATGATCAAATATGAGAGATATAATGAGAGAAATTTATTAATCGCCAACTCTTAATTTCTTTTTTCAACTATGCCATTGTATTAATAAAGTACGATACACATAATCCTGTATGTTGTAACTCAGGGTCGTAATTGTTAAGTTTTTAGCTGTTTAGGAGAATGTAAATTATTAATATCAAATGAGCTATGTGATACTAAGTGTATTCCCTGATTTTTATACACCTTCAGCAGCGCAGGCCTCTGCAGAGAAACAAACAAACTTTACAAAGCCCCCAATAGTAAACAAGGCTCTGACCTTCTTGGTCCCCCTTTTACAACAAACAAACCTTTTCTTCATACAGAGTTACTATTATTTTCTCCTATAATAATATGTTTAAAGGGCCCCGAGAGGCTGGAGTCATTGGAGGCTTTTGAAAACGATATTTGCAGAGGTCAAAACTCGTCTGTTTGCTGTGTAATAATCAACGTCTAAAAGAGAAGATACGGAAAATAAACGGTAAAAAAATCACAAAAATATTAAAAAATAACATATTTCACCTCCTCCTTGCCATTCATTTCGGACGCGTCCTTAATAACATATCCGCCTCGACCTCTTGTGTATATTCTTCTACCTGCCGCTTGGCTCGGTCGGATTTTCACTCTCAAGGAGTTTCTGCGCCCTGGGCCATAAATACTGACTTCAGCCTTGGGAGCCGCCGCCTGCTGCTGCAACGTCGTTCCACTTTCACTCAGCTTGGAGCCAATTCACGCATTGGTGGCTCCTACTCAGCTCAGCCAAGGCAGCCGTCCACTGCAAATAACACCGCGGTTTGGGGACATACAAACGAAGGATTTAAATGCGTCTAGCGGTGACCACGAGGAAATATTGTGCAAATATAAGACATATTTCTGGACGCCAAGGTTTTCTCACAAACCGGATTGCATTGTTTAAACTCTCTCTGCTTCATTTGATTCTCCTCGGTTTACTAATAATTCGTAGAATGCATTTTGTAAGCGGCGGCATGATTAAAATATGCAAGATTTGGACTCAAAGGAGTGAAACGTGCGCGACCTCCGTTTTATATGTTCTATTGCCGTTTAATTTATCGCCAGTCTTTCAGACAAATGCAGATACCACAGTGGGTTTATTGTACGGCTAATAGGACATAAATGTTATAGACCCAGTCACAAGTTACAGTCCACTGTGCCGCAATATTTATTTCTAAAGCCAGTCCACTGTGCAAGCACTGTGATTAGGATTTATCATTATTATTTTTAGCTGCAGTGTGATTTCAGACGGATGCACTTTTAGGGTGAAAAGAGCGCGCGGTAATTTGTTAAACGTCAAAAAGAGTCCTTGAAATTAATGAATTAAAGTGCAGTGTCAAAATGGTCATATTATATTTAACTAAGTGTGTATTAAAGAGATGACCTTATTGATGCCGATTTCTTGCTTGATCTACAAGACATTTTAATCTATTTCGAAATGGAATTCTTTTGATCTTTCAAAATATGTGATAATTTTATCTACCTTTTTGGTTCTTTTGACCTGATTCATGTTATGTAATATCCTCCAATATCAAACACGTTAGACATTTATAAAATAAAATGAAAACATTTTAAATTAAAGCTGTGCTGCATGGATGGTATTTTAAGATCTACATTATGAGCAATGTTTATGGAAGAAATTCATTCACACGATTATTTGATTATACGAGCATCGAGTGTAGGCTTGTAAATGTAGATTTAATATTCAGTGGATTCCGCTAAAACGTTACATTTCTTACCTCGAAGCAACACTAGAATTATATTAATGATCAAAAATGCCCTCTATGATATTCAATGTACAAACAATTATAGAACAAAAGAACAATGCTATGCGACCATTTATAATAAAAGCTTGTAAATACAAAGTAAGTCAAAATTAGACCTTCCGGTACAAATAGTCCAAATTAAATAGCTGCACGTGTTCTCTGCAATTATGGGGAAGGTACATATTTTTGTTTTAACTGGCGCCAGACCAATTATAGAAGTTATAAAAAGCCTAGACTCAGTACTGAGGAATATTTACTTGGGATATTATCCCTTTTTTTCATTGCACCCTATTAATACTCATTTTGGGCACTACTATTAAGGCGCCTTTAAAATTTATACATAAAAGAGGAACTCATTTTATGTTACATAAATTAATACAACAATATTGTTTATTAATACATATTTTTTGGCCACTACTATGAAGGTACCTTTTATTTTAAGAGGAGCTCTTTTCATAGTATACTACTGTACTACGGCTATATTGTTTATCTTTTGTACTTGAATTTAGTGTATGTAAATTTAAATGTTAGGGCTTATTGAATAGTACTTGAGAAATTATTTTGAGCGTTTACCTTTCATTAACGTAAATGTCGTATAATGCCAACTCTATTGTCCTCCTACATTTAACTCAATTAGTGTCAAAAATACTTGCAGGATATTTGTACAGTTAGTGACCGACATACAAAACTGTCTGTAAAATCAGATTTAGTGCCTAAGACGGGTTATACTTTTCATGCCTAAATTCCATTGTTTTCATTGCCCAAAATCATTTATGAAAGGAATAAAATGGGCGTCGTTCTACAAACTATAGTTATCTGGTAAGCGTAACATCCCATTCCCAAAATAAATTTTACAATGCACTCTTTAAACACAACATCCCGTTTAACTCCCTCGTTTGCTCCGTTCCAAGGTATCTCACCACCGAGATAAAGTCGACATATAAAACAACACCCATCGTATTAACTTATTAAGTGTTTTAGTCATTATCTCAGCTTCCTAGACTTTCTTATTGCTTAAAGTGATTTTAACATCATTTTTTTAACCCCTGTTTCAGCCTCCTTTTACCACTAACATCCTCCCGATCTGCTGGTCCGTACAGCAGCTGCCGAGACGGATCTCTGTATAAGAAAAGTGCTCGATGTGATGGAAAACTGGATTGCAGAGATGGGTCAGATGAGCCTGAAGAGTGTTCCAGATACTTTGAGTGTCAGGATGGCAAGGGTGAGAACTGGTTTTATGCAACAGTGTAGAATAAAGAAAATTATGTTATAATTTAAAGCTAGATTTCCTAGTAGATTATATTCTATTTCATGGGGTATGCAAACCAGATGTACGGCTACAAAGCTCCCACTATTATATTGCATTAACGTACTCTTACTCTTAAAATCATTTACCTTTACATTATAGAGGTAATTCCTTCCTACAAAGTCTGTGATGGAGCCATTGACTGCAACGACTCTTCTGATGAAGCAGTTTGTCTGTTTGAATGTGAAACAAATAAGCAACGAATTATGAAGAGCAAGGTGGGCAAATACATGCATGCAACTGCTCTAAAGATTGATTGAAGTTGTTATTAGAAACCCTCAGATGGCAATAGCTTACCACCTGTTTGACTTGATGTGGCAGCAGAAAAAAATCTATCCACTGAGGCCGGTATTCGAGCCCCTTTCATGGAAGTCTTGCACGCAATCCTTCCACCACAAGCTTAATAAACTTTTTATTCTTATACAAATAGGAATGCGACAAACTCTACGACTGCCAAGACGGTTCCGATGAGCACATAAACTGCCCCTACCAGAAATTTGAATGCCATAATCAGTACCAAACGATCCCGATTGAACACGAATGCAACGGAAACCATGATTGCGATGACCATTCCGATGAACAATCAGACCACTGTGAAATATTCCACTGTGAATCAAACCGGGAAGAAATCCTTCCAATGGGATTCGTCTGCGATGGTGTTCAACATTGTTATGATGGATCTGATGAAGGTGACCACTGTGCAATATTCATATGCCACAGTGGTCAGATAATAGCTGGGAATAAAGAGTGTAATAAGATCCATGATTGCGATGACTTCAGCGATGAACAGGGTTGCCATTATGACATATTTAAGTGCAAGGGGAGTAATATGACAATACCAATGGATCAGGTCTGTGATAAGAGACACGACTGTCCTGATATGTCAGATGAGCATAAGAAATGCCCTTATGACAAGTTCAAGTGTAAGGGGAATAAGAAGGAGATCTACCCTGCAGATTATGAATGTGACATAGCAATAGACTGTGCAGATGGCAGTGATGAGCATGACCACTGTGTGTATGAGCAGTTCCAGTGCTATGGGCGGACACAGTGGGTTCACATTGGTTTTAAATGTGATGGTGAGCACTTTGAATGTGTGGATGACCAGTCTGATGAGAGAGATTGCCCATCTAGTGATATTTTCTCACTGTTTGCATGCATGTCAGATGAGTCCATCTTCATCGCACTGGATAAAGTGTGTAATCGGGTTAATGATTGTCCGGATGGCTCAGATGAGGCTTATTTCTGCTTCTATGAAAAGTTTGCGTGCAATGAATCCGGTCTTACAATCCATAAGGAACAGCATTGCAATGGTGTCTACGATTGCTCGGACAAGTCAGATGAGCTGGGACTGTGCAGCTATGACAAGACTTACGAATGCATTGATGGTCGTATCATAGCATCAACTATGGAGTGTGACGGCTTTCCAGATTGTAGAGACGGCTCAGATGAACATGAACAGTGTCCGTTTCAATGCCCACGGCATAGAGCTGTCATAGGGAACCTAGGTATTCGATTCCTCGACAGGCGACTGGCCTTACAACCTTGCTGGAGCACAAAGTCGAAGTTAAGTAAAGTATGAAATAGGTCATTCGTCCATCTTTGAAGTCTTAAACATGGCCAACTTGTTTTAATTGGGCATATAAATGCTCTCTCTATATATAAAAAGACTAACTGATATATTTTACATGGTTTAAAGGCCTTAAACATCCTTTTCCCCTCTTTCCTTAAGTTTGAGATTGTGCAGGCGCTGTCCCGCCGCATAATTCACAAACTCAAAGATGAGAAATATTTTTCGCACATTTTTCTCCCTAATATAGCCCTCAAATGTAGTTGATAGGGTTATTTAGGATGCAGAACATGAATATAAATGGTTTAATGGCAAAAGGATATAAACATTCTCGAAATAATTGCACTTTTCTTTGGAACTACTTTTTCTCGCTCCGAACCGGGGAACTACGCCGCTGCGCCGCCGCCTTCTTTGAAGGGACTAAAGCTCAGCTGAGTGCCGCAATTTTAATGACATCAAATTGGTCGAATGTTGCATTATTCATTAATTAAAGATTACATCTTCATGTACTACATTTAATGGTCTATTTACTTGCGTCTTTTATGTATTTATAGTATATATAATAGTAGAACCATGATGGTGTTTTGTCTTCTGTGTCCGGGTTTGCAGCTGAGCTGAGTTGGCTGAGCAGCATGCAGCGGGTGACTAGGGGACGACAAGGAGTGGAATGATAAATGTAGCCAACCGGTTATTTTTATGATATAAATCTGCAAAACATGTACTTTAAAGAACCATACAGCTAACTTCATATTGTAATGTATGTAATTTAATGTTTGTTGTACAGGCAATATTGGAATAAGCACTATAAGCTACAACGTAATAATTAATGTAGTGGCCGATTATCATTTTTTTCTGTCGTCCCTGAGTCCCTGACTAAAAGATTTACTACATTGTTCCATTTTATTCACTTTTATCCGTTTACCTTTTTAACATATTAATTATATTAGTTGTTAAGCATGTTTTAAGAGAGTTCTGGAAACGACTATTAAAGGAATTTGGTCAATTTCTACGGTCTTTTTCTCCTTTATAATTCATGCAAGCGCAGCGCGCGATAAAGAGCGCGATCGCGATCGCGTAGGAATCTCCTTCCTACTACTGTCACGGAGAACTAGTTACAAATGTCAAAAGAAGTAATAACAATAGTGGAATCTTTCAATTATCCGTGGCGAGGAAGAAATATTTCTCATCTTTGAGATTGTGAAAATAGATTAGAGCTGGGGAATGTACAAACTGAAAGATGAAACATTTTCCTTCTTTTAAATTTTAACAGGGTTCTCAGTGTGTATTTTTAAAAGTGTTTGATTAGGTGTCTTAATATAGCCATTTTCTATGCATTTAGCCAATAATATAGCATTGGAAGGAATTTCACTTAACTTTGACTTTGTGCTCCAGCTTGGTACTAGATCAAATATTTCACCATATTACTCACTAATACAAACTTGGTGATCCGTTTCTCTGTCCTCAGATCATGAGGTCGGAAAGGAAAGGCGAAAACAGTAATGTAGTTATTGTAGAGCATAATGTCTTTTTCAAAGCAGGGCCAATGCAATGGTTAATTAATTAAAATGTAGGGGTTTGTAACATTACATGTAATTTTACATTATTAAGGAAATGTACAAGTAATGGTACAATGCATATGAATGGTTTCATTTTCGCCTATTCTTTTCGACCTTATGATCTGAGGACACAGCAGAGGATCACCATGTTCCGAGAGGTTTCAACACTTTTAAACTACCGTGGTGTCCCCTGTCGAGGGACTGAAGGCCTGGACTCTGTATACCATTCGATAGCATATGTGACGGTGTGACCGACTGCCCTGACAGTGCTGACGAAGCGTCATGCCCGTTTCAAAGTTATGATGACAGCACTGAGGTTATATGACGCATGAAATTCGAGACAAGCGGAAGGGACACTCTTTTGGAAATCTAGATATCATACTTAGAGGCAAAATCAAAGCAAG